>JACXVL010000089.1:10442-114800 GCA_014898675.1 Athelia sp. TMB | reverse complement strand
ATCTATGAACCGTACACCTCATTTGTTCCCAGTCTTCGATAGGATGTTCTCCCTCGGTGTCCGCGGCAGTGGGACTGACACTGCTCCTCTTGGTGCTCGCGTAGCCGCAGTTGCCGAGAGCATGACGGGACCCCGCCGCCACTTCTTATATTGTGCTTTGAAACCAGAGCCCAAAATTCGCAAGAAGGAAAAGGAGTAATTCAGTTAAGGGATGTCTCCTGCTTTCCCTGATCCGTCCCGCGAAACTTCGCGTTGGTTCACGACCCTTACACGACGGAATAACAATTTTTATAATGCGACCCATCCCATGTATATTACATGCACGCGCCCCACGAAGAATCGTGGAGTGGTGCGAACAGAAGTGAATGAAGAGAGTTAGAGAAATGCCATATGATGGTCGAAGACAGACAAGTTATACAGATAGTGTTCCAGAATGTGCATCAAAGATAATAACATAAAGAAAATGATAAGACCGAAAGGGTATATATCAAAGATCCTGAAAAACCCCACGCAGAAATAAAAGGCAGGATAGGATAGAGTGTTGCGAAGACAGAACGGTGATCAGTGTGATGGGGGAGTTGCAAATATTGAGGGCGCATTGTCAACAAGCCACTCGACGGTCATAGCTTTGCCTGCCATATCGCTAAATTCAACAGCGGGATCCTTGGATCGCATTAAGGTGGCTAAAGTGTTACTGTCAGTTAGAGGTGTCAAAGCTGAAAGAAGGCAACTCACGGCCAAACACGACCCCTAGATTACGAGAAGTCATGAGATTGACGTCGCTGTGTTCTCGGACGCTGCAAAAGTTTGTTATCGCATGATAAACACGGGATGAAAATGTTCGACTTACTTGTTCAAATGGAGCATGAGCAGTCTCAGTGTGTAGTAGTATTCGTTGGGCAGCTTGTTCACAGCTTCCATCAGAGCGTCGTACTTCATATCAGGCTCCTTCATAACAGCGGCGCTCATAAACTCGTCGTGAAGCTCGTACGTCAGCAGAGGCGTGGGCAGAGAGCGGAAGTATGTCTTCAAGACAGATGTGACGCTAGAGATGTCATTGAACTGGTCCGTATCACGCAAGTCAAACGCCTCGTAGTCTCCGCGTTCGAATAATTGTGTGATGATCTTGGACTGCCCAGAGCCGCCATTCTTCCGGTAAATGCCTTCATAGTCCAATGCTGCCGTATATTTCAGCAAGGAGCGAGAGTCAAACCATAGAAATGGAATACCTAAGGCCTCAACAGCGTCTATGCATTTTTCAACAATGACAGGGACTTGTCTATCTCCATGTCGCGCGTCGCTTTTGATTTGCTCGCCAAGGTCTCGTCCGAACATGCTCGGAGCTGGAAGAAAGATGAGAATTTTGTTCTGATCTGACAATATGCCACTTACGAAGGGCACCGTTAACCGAGTGGTTTTGCTGCTCAGGTCGACCGGCACTTGGGACAACACAAGCAGCTTGAACATGAGTAATACACCGAACGTGCACGGATATGTTGCAGCCTGTGGCATAAAGATAAGCCTCATATATCGGACTGCTAAGTACTGTGACTTACAGGTACAGCGCAGCTGTGAACCCCACATCTTATCCCCACAGTGATCGCATCGAGTGAAACGAAGGACGCTGTGCTGCTGGAATTTATGCTCCTGACGTTTTGGACCCTTGCCATCAGCTCCAGTAGCAGAAGCCTCCTTTGTCTTCGATCCAGGCCATTTGAACTTCCCGGGTCGGGACATTGGCGAGGAGGATATATCTGGTAAAGCCTTCTGGCTACGACCAATGGAGCCGTGGTTTTCTGTTAGAGTCGCAGTACTGGCGGAAGACGCGCTGTAAGAAGTCTGCAATCCAGGAGCTGACGGATGACCGCGGCTTTTATCGAACGAGCCGCTCCTCTTGTCCACTGGCGGGGCATGCACTTCTGATTTGAACACAGGGTGCGACTCGGAAACATTCATGGTCTCCATGCGGCGCGCATACTGTGCGCTGAGTTGCGCCAGCTCTTCGTTCCGGGCGTTGAGTACTGTAGTTTCCTCCAAGAACATGTCACGAGCAGTCTTGAGGTCAGCAATTTCGCGAGACAAAGCCTCTTTTTGCTGCGTGAGTGGCATAAGTTCGTGCCTGTACTGACTCTTGATATTATCAAGCCGCATTGTCAAGGATCTGGCCAGGCCGACCCCAGGGACTTCACCAGGAGACGAGTTTTTGCTCGCCGAGAGTTCCTCGACCTCGGCCATAGCCATATCTCTTTCCACCCTCAGCTTCGAAAGCTTGAGCTCCAGGTCATCCAGATTGCTGCTAAGTTCTCGGGACATCTCTTCCCGCTGCTCTTGTTTCTTGACTTCACCAGATATAGCACTGAGTCTTACAGCTTGCCCAGACAGCAACACCCGCAATCGTGTGACTTCTGCCTCAGCATCCCGCCTGGCCTTGAGCTCGCTGTCGTACTCCGCCTGAGCCACGGTCATCCCATCAACATAATGCTGACTGGCTCTCCGCATGCCATCGTACTTGCTCTTAATATCCCTGAATGCCCTTTGACGCTGATCAAAGGCCCCGAGTATGGCCTCAACGAAGCCTTTATCAAGCTTCAGTTGCTGTGCACCTCTTTGACTGGCATCCGCATAAGCTTCTTGCAAACGGGACACAACAAGGTCCGAACTATCTGGAGCAACGGCAGGCGCAGCACTGTCTGGCGCGAGCGACGCTTTAGTGGGCGAATCTGCTGAGCTGGTAGAGGGCCGAGTAGGTGCAGAGACTGAAATTGGAGCAGGCCGATGGCTATCCGCGGTATGCGGGCGTCGCGCGGAGGAATTATCTGAAGGGTTCCGCTCGAACACAGCTGGTGCTGCGGCGCGTGTTGATCCATCAGAAGACAGCGCGGTCCTCTGGGCGGCTAGCTCGCGTGCAGCATCGGAAATCGACATTCTCACAGTGTCGTCCGTCACAGTGGCGTCGCTCCCAGGTGTGATAGGCATAGCCGCAGACGGCGGCGGCGTAGCTGGTGTAGAGTCCAGCTCTTCTGACAATTTAACCATGTGATCCTGCGACTTCCAACTCGGCATTCCGCCGCCAACCCCCTTCATCATCTCCGCAAAATCGCCTCCCGTCATCGAGAATCGGATAGGAGGTAGGGCAGGAGCAATGAAGGTCGCAATAGACGTTGACTGTACCGGTGGCGACTCTGATTCATCGTAATCTTCGGCGCTGTCCATGCTATCGCGACGTGAAATCCCGTTAGCTTTAGCGTAGTCGTCTCCGTTGACTTTAGATAGCTCCCTGGCAGAGCCATGCCCGTTGACCGTCTCTTTAGGGGGTGGCACCGGACCAGGACTAGCTGGCCCTCGTTCACGCTCCACTTCGGCACTGTCCCGTTCTCCCTCGGTGTCCGTCCCGCTCTCTACGCTATGAGGGACATCCGCTCTCCGCAAATCCGAATTTGGGCGAGACCTGCTCCCCGAAGGCGGTCGTGA
Source organism: Athelia sp. TMB (assembly GCA_014898675.1). Classification (NCBI taxonomy): domain Eukaryota; kingdom Fungi; phylum Basidiomycota; class Agaricomycetes; order Atheliales; family Atheliaceae; genus Athelia; species Athelia sp. TMB. The sequence continues at coordinate 111,329 of JACXVL010000089.1, read as the reverse complement.
TCCAGGAGAAGACGGCCCACCCGGGGAGCGTTGGCCCTCGTCGAACGACTTCTGCATGCGCAAGCTGTGGCCGTTGATGCCTGATACAGGCGACAGCCGTTTCTGCTGATTGAGCAGAGCACCCTCGGAAGATAGGCGCACGCGCTGCTCTCGCGCGAATGGGCTGACCGAGCGCGGGACTTGGTCCAACGTCACGCTGGGCCTCATTGGTGGTCTGCCACTCGCACTCACATCTCCGAAGGAGCCACTCGGTGATGCGCTCGAGGGCCGCCGCCGGTCATCGTAGTCAAGGTCTTTCTCTGGAGGCAACGGCGAGCCATTGGGGGAATGAAATACTGTCGACGAGCTATTGCGCGCGGAACCAGGAGGGTAAGGCGATGCCGGCGGAGGGGACGAAGTAAATGCGCCACGAGTAGGCGAGGGAGTTTTAGGCGAATCTGAACGGTTTTGGTTTGCTGGGGAGAGCGTCTGTGCAAAACCGGGGGAACGCGGGGACGACGGGGATGCACCTTGTGGAGGAGAGGTTGATTGTTTCGGCGGGGGTAGAATTGAGCGCCGCTTTTCGCTCCTGGACGTTGCGCTGAGATTCAGCGCTTCCGGAGCGCCCTTTTGCCGGAAAAGCACGCCCAGGGGGCGCGTGCCGTCGTCGTAGCTCTTTTTTCGTTGTAATGTGCTACCGCCGTTCGGTTGCAAGAGTTCTTGATTAGATGTAGAGCTAGAAGGCTCGGTCGCGGAGGCCGCAAACCGAGATACAGAAGGAGAAGATGGCGACGAATAATCACCCTCAGTTTTGAGCACGCTGGTCTCCATATTTTGAAGCCCCCGTGCTCTTGGAGGTGTATCCGGCGTGATTGATATCGAGGCGGGCATGGGGGGCTTGACAGGCTTAAATGCATCGCTAACCAGAGGAAGCGAAGATTGTTTGTGTTGCGTTCTGGAGGAAAGAGAATCGTTGCTGCGTGGGTGCGGCGAAGAGTTTTGCCGAGGAAAGTCGTTGCGGGATGGCGTAGTAGGCATGTTCGAGCGAAATGATGCGTCAGCGGCGAACGAGGAGTCGCCATTTGGAGACAAAGCCTGATCACAGCGAGGTCAGTGAGGAAGCTTGATGCAAAGATCATTTGTCTTACTCCAAGCTCTCCTGCTGTACCGCCCCTTTCTCGGGATTTGGATTTTGAGGATGATCCGCCGGCCTTTTCCCGTTCTTTCTTCTTCTGCGCGTGCCGTCGTATCTTCGCCATGCGTTCGTTATGACAGTTCATGCAGTAGATCCCTTGGCTAGTCTTTGCAAATACAAGCTCGTCGATGCGGGTCTTGCACACCTTGCATTTGAAGCAGTGGGCGTGATAGGAATCGTCTCCCGTCATGATGGCCTCGTCGAGAATCGGGAGATTGCAAACGTTGCAGCTATATGAACAGTTCGCACAGATGGGCGAGCCATCGGAAAGCAGGAGGAGATTCGTGTCGGCGGTAACCTGGTCCCCACACTTGGCGCATTTGAAGCAATCCACGTGGAAGAAAGATTGGCTGAGCGCGTCGTGAGTAAAGAAGAAAGGATCGATCAGAGAGGAAGATTCACCCGAATGCAACGACCAATCCGCCGTTCTCATTAACTGCTGAAAGTTTACACCCAGGACACAGTCTGTCTTCGACACCCTCGTCGTCGGCGTGGCTATAAGCGTCCAGCAGCGATTCATGCGTATCGTAAGAGTTGTTGCTTTGGTGGCTCATTGTCGCCAGCATGGTGGGTGTGCGCAATTCACTTGAGTGGGAGCAGGTGCAAGGTGACGCGAGTGATACTACGATCGAACTCGCTTGCACAATATCGACCTCGCTGAGCCAGAATGAGAGTTGGGTGTGAAAGCAGGTGCCTTAATGTATGCAGAAAGACTATTTTGGGCGGCCGTAAGCTCGGAATAGGATAATGACCTGAAGGGCGCTGTCGTCGTGGTGTCTTACAACTGAGTATACCTGAGTCTCGGCCGGCGGGATTGCCACGCGAACATACCTAAAAAGGCATTCTGCATACCGTCTAGTGATGGTAACCAACCAACAACACTTGTGCCTACTGCTTATAACAAAACATCATGATCAGATATACTGAATTTGTGACCAACCCAAACGGATGGATGCCTTTGCTCAGCGAGACGTGGTTACAGCACCAGTAGCAACCCGCGGACTTGGATCTACTTCAACTCAAGTCCGGCAAAAGCTCGCATGGTTGCACTCTGTTGCACTCTGTTGCACCCCAGCGCCGTATGTCGCGACTGTATTGGGCACGTACATCTTGCCCATCTCCAAAGCCAACGTGACTCCCCGGAACCTGGTTGATTGATTTTCTGATCACGTCATGATGGATGCGCGCTGGGAGCTTCTTTCTCAGGCATGCTGGATCTGCACTTACTGGGACTGCTTTGGGTGCCCTTGGATGACGACGAGTGAGCACCTTAACCCCACGCCGCATTAGGTATTCTTCCAGGTTGCATTGGTTTTCATTGCTGAATGATAGAAGGGCCTTGTGCTATTACTATCGCCTGAGCCAAGCCTGAGCGCCACGAGTCATCGATCATCTACGATGCATATGACCTACATCTTGCACTAGTACTGCGGGGTCGATCAGTACACTGTCAGTTTCAAATTAAAACAACGTATCTGAAGCGATCCAAATTAATTATGGGGAAAGAAATTTCAAATCCAGGCCCTCAGCTGGCCTGGTGGCATTGGTGCCTTGAAGTCAGAGCTCATAGCCCATCTAGCTCATCATGCGGATCTGCCGCGGGAGATCAATCCATGTGGACTGGTTGATTACAGCAAGTTGACTCTAGTTGCTACACTCGCCGCTTGACACACACAGCAAACCGTGATGACAGAACTGCGTTTCAACTGCAACGGGATTAGTGGGCCTCCTCAGCGTGAGCATTTATCGCAGCTGCTCAGCATATGCATAAGCTGATGGTGGACTTCAACCGGCTCTTGCCACAGAATCAAGATCCATTGGGGGCCCTCTAAAATCTCTCCTACTTAGTCTCTCAGAGCACATCGAAACCGGTGATTAACACTATCCAGCCAGTTGTAGACATTTCTTTGAAGGACGAAGACGCTAAACTATAAACTCTACAATCTCATTGCGCCCAAAATAGCATTACTTGCATAAATTAAATAATAATCGGGGCGCTGCCCTTCTAGCACGACGCGGTCGTTCCATAGGTGGTGGCCAGAGCGTCCAAAGGACCGGTGTGCGCCGAGGTCCAGACCTCGTTGGCGATGGTGTTGTTGTTCGTGCAGTAGCTTGCGGTCCATGACCACGACGTGGCTTTGGAGTCACAGGTCGGGGTGAGTGTGAACGACTCCGTCCAACTATCGACAACGAAACTGTGTGGTAAACGTCAGTGAGGTGGGAATACGGTAGCGCATTTCGTCTTGACGTACTTGACGGAAGATGCGGTGATGGGCAGATGATCGCTCTGCGATGCGCCGCCGACACCAGCCCAGACGCGCTCGATGACATAGGGCGTCACGTCTTTGAATATGATGAGCTGGAAGGCGCGAGTGAATGATTAGCTATTGCGTGCTGTGTTGAGCGCTCGACGAACCTGCTCTGTCATGGGGAGGATGCCTGCAGACAGGAAGGAGCGCGTCGCTCCGATGGCATCGTCGGTGCCAGTGGTGCTAGTCACGTTGATACCCTCCCAGGCCGCGTTGAAGAAGCTCTTCACGATGGGTTCTTCAAAACAAACCAGTTAAGTGAGCGTCAGACAATTTGCTTGCAGATGCAGACATACCCAGTGTGGTCATGGGCACAGCAAATGTCACGCTGGTGGTGGTGGAGCCTGATGTGTAGCCTGATGCACAGCTACGGCTTCCAATAGTCGGGGCAGCAGACACAGAAGCGGCGAGAGCGGCGAGGAAAGGAATATATGCAATCATATTTGTAAAGGTGATGGACTGAGGTGGAAGACTAGTGGGAGGAGGTGTTGAGGTGTTGAAGATGAGTATTCCTGCCTCTTCGTATGGTATTTATACCAAGGATCACCCAGAATAATGACAGTGCGAGATGTTGACAATGGCCACGAGAGCTCAGGCAAATCACGAATGCCATCTACACTGCGGGCATTACGGCTGATATGAAAGGAGATACAATGCCGCGTCCTTGTATTCATCGTCGAAAAATAAGCTTTAGGACGTCAAGCCCGCCAGAAATCGCTTGAATTGACGGCCGCGCAATGCCAAACTGAGTGATCCGAGGTGGTCGCTACCCGGGATCACTGAGATGCAAAGCGTCTTTGATCCATCGGGAACAACGGGATCCAGATATGAGCACATAGCAGTGCGCTTGCCGAGAGAGAAGCCAGTGGCAGAATGAGTGCAGATGCTGAGGTCTTGCGCAATTCTGGGTTCAATGGACACGTTTGTGACGAGCCCGTGCCGGTCGCAGAGAGTGTCAAGGATAGCGAAGAGATGGAAGAGCCAATGCGCTTCTTTAGAGGCATACCTGTTTATTCTGAAACCAGTCCTGCACAAGATGTTTGGGCCAATCGACCCGTCGAAGGAGGTCGAACTTTGCAGGCAAGGGATTCCGACTTCGTCGGCCGTTGCCGGGGTGTCATATGTCGGGCGAGTCACGTGCGCATGATTTGAGGCGTCACAGCCCATGCTTGATTAACATTATTGTAACAGATAAATTATGGTACATACAAATATTGCCTCAAAAATAAGATCCTGCCCCAGCATATGCACCTTCGGATTGAGCGATAGACTTTGTCTGAGGAGAATCAGTGGTGGAAGTCACACTGTCGTTTAGCTCGAGGACCTCTGCCTGTAAGCGCGTATGCTCAATGGACCCGAGGCCAAAAGCAGGTGTGGGGGGAACAAACTGTCGGGGAGCGACAGCCATTCTCCCTGCAGGTATGCGTGATTGCAGGTCAGATTGAGGAGGCACTGGTTGAAAGCTCAGCTAACAACGAAAAAATCAGTATTATGGTAAGAAAGGAGGGAGCGTCTGCTTACTGAGTCATTGATGTTCTTATAATGCTTAAAGAACACAACGACTGCGTCTAGTTCTTGTGACAACTTTCCCTTTAACGATTTGGTTTTTCCGGGCACGAAGCTTCGTTCCATTTTCAATTCCTCCAGATCCTTCTTTGCCCAAGCGAGGAAGGCAACGGCTTCGCCTGCTCTCGGAGTCCCCCCGTTCTCTCCGGCATCAACTCCGAGCCACTTTCTGGATATCCCAGCGTGGAAGGTCCCTTCATCCAGCAAATAGCGTCGTAAATCGACACTGACTTCTCCATCAGCACCGGCTGGCAACTCCTTGCTTTTGCCCTTGTTTCTCGAACTTGATGGTGTTTTCGCGAGGGATCGAGCAGCGAAGTAGAGTGCTGAGCATTCGAGGTGGAGTTTGGCTAGCAGTGCAGGAGATGGATGGGACGCAGGGAGGGGGGGTCCTGGGGTAACAGTGCTATCGTATGCTGATTTAGATAGTAGCTTACGAATCGCGAGACTTTGAGCGTCAGCCAAGGCTAACCTAATAATACAATTAGCAGGCAGTCTCGATTCTCCGATTTGGCGATTTACTTTGCCAGAGCAGCGTTAACCTCTCGGCTCAAGTCCGGAGGTCGCGCTACATCAGGAGATGTCGCCAGAGCAATGCTCTTGTCCCAGCTAACCAAGATATCCTCGCTGACATGGGAAAATATGCCACTAGCTTTGCAAAGCAAGGTCACAGCGAAGTTGAGCTTCTCGTCTTTAGCTTTGCGCTCGATATCGGAAATCCCACGTTCACGTTCATACGAGCCCAAGGATGCCACAGAAGATCGCGCCAGATTTGACAACGTGAATGCGTAAGTGAGCAGCGTGAATGCGATCTCCGCGAAGAGTGTCGGCAAGAGAAGGCGGGGAGAGGAATGGAACAGATTCGCCGATAACGTGGTCCGCCAGCTGAATTCTTAATCATGCGTGATTATCATCAAACTAATTTCACAAATATCGACCGCGCGCACCTGGGTGAGTCCTCAATCCGAGTCCACCGCCTGCAACACAACCCGAGATCCCGTACAGATGGGGTAGATACTCTTCTATTACCTGTAAGCCGCAAATAATTGAGGGTTTGAGATTATACACGTACAGAAAGCAATGATACCACGGACCTTGATGAGTCTCAAGTAGTCCTTCTCGCCATGGTCACGTTTGGATTCTTTTAGGGCAGTACGTAGGTTGGCTCTGGCCTGCGTCGCTTCAGAGATGGCGACTGCATAAGACGACGACTCGTCAACGCAGAAGTCGGCGAACGAGATCGCGCCAGTAGTGGGGAGCTCATAATGATAAGTGCTCATGATCGTGACTGCGATATGCAGAGTACTATGAGGAGCTTGCTAAAACAGCCGGCTAGCAAGTATCGCGCGTGATTTGTAAGCAGAACATGGTGACCCCAACATGTCCTCCAAAATTCCGTTATCGAAGCAAAAATACGTGTCGTTACGTAGGTATGGATGCGGTACCTCTGAAACGGATGTTCGCAACAACGCCAGAAGATCAATCGCTCTTAACCAATCCAGAAGCCTCCTCTGTGCCAGCGATCCTCTCCAGTTTGAACCAATCGTACTTAGAATAGAGCATTCTGCACGTAACATCGTCGGACTGCACACCGTCGTCGAGGAACGGGTATGACAGAAGTTCTGTAAAGAACTGTGGGTGCTCTGGGGGTCCGTAAAACAAAATATTGCGTATCCCTCGGATTTTGTATCTGTATAAAGGTCTCAATGAGAAACTTTTTGGAAGCCTGGCAATAGGATATACCTCTTGTAGAAGTGGAAACGCTCGCTAATAAGAATGAAAGCTTTCTTTCCTTGGAAAAAAGCTTGTCGCGCTCGCGAAATGTCCTGATTGGTGGAATACCTGGTGCTGATCAGTATAACACCACAAGACATATGATGCTACCCACTCGGAAAGGACAGCAAAGCTCACACCAGCTTGTTGTCGGAAATAGTTGTGCACCCGGATAAAATCGAACGACGATGGTATAAACACGGCTGTATTTGTGCTTTGAACTGCTGATTTTAGGATCACTGGCAGGAGCTGGTTCCCAATCAGAATTCAGCATGAGAACAAAACATGTGCGTTGAGACGTGCCTGGGTCGTGAAATAGTTGAATCGCTTGTCTGCCTCACTCTTTGGATTACTACATTCAAATCGAACAAAATTCTGTTCAAGAAGCCTTAGTGATGGATTTCAAGTCGGGGACAAAGGTAGGTGCTTACTGGATCAATTCCTTCGGGAACAGGAACAGCACTCCATCGCTTCTCAATTCTTAGTTTGCCCGCGACGTTCATCAGACTTGTGTTGAACAAAGCACGAGTTTCAGGCATCTCAAAAGCAGAGAGTAAAATCGACTGCCGCAGATATGCGGAACTACCCAGGCATATCGTTAGCGTACTGGGTAAGTAGTCAAAGGATAACCACATACTGCCCATCTAGATACCAAGGCTTGATTCGTGAGAAGTCGGTGTTGTGGGATTCTTTCGGCAATTTGTTGAGATGAGAGAGAACGAACTATTGAGATCTCAGTAGTTGACAGCTGGCATGTTTTGACAGAATTCGAACCTGTGTGTGTTCCCAGTTCTGCATCATTAACGCATCCATCTGGTCTATCACCAGCACTTCAATTGACGACAAAAAATCCCCACCCCTGTCGGAATCAGCGACTTGATTGTCTGCAAACCACTGGACACTCACTTCTCCTTCTCGATGGCCATCCTCAACCCCAGCGGACTGGCAACGATTATATCACTGCCGTAGAACTCTGAGAACAGCTTCACGCTTTTCCTCGTCATCTTGATCCCAACTCGAAACCCGTCATCGCAATTCCCTTTGAACATCTCCACGTGGTCTATCGGCCATGTGCCAGGCTCCGCCTCAGCCAACTTGTCCACGGCACCTTCAGGTAGACCGTACTCGTTCAAGAAGCGTGCGTGATTTTCAATTTGGAAAGCAGGTGGGGGTGTATGCACAGTGAGGGCATTCACCCACGCGAGAGCAGACGAGCGGAAGGGAAGAAGAATAAGAACAGAGGGTCGGGTGAAGCCCTGGTCTTGGACGTCTTCAGGCGGCGGAAGGGAGGCTTTAGAGGCTTGTGTAAGGCGTTCGTTATTCTTCAGAACGCGACGTCGTTTCCTGCAAGACAGCTTAGTCAATCTCCATTGCAAGTCAATGGACATGTATACTTTGTAACATGGTCCAGCGCGTGCAGGGCGATGGCCTCACGGGCATATTTTTGCGTGCCCAGAGATGTAGACGGGTAATAAAGATCGCTATGATTTGCCAAGGTCGACAGGATGTCGTTTTGCACTTGAGTAACGTCTGTCGACAACGTCAGTAGATTGTCTGGCAGCTGTGTTGGTCGACGTGTTTACCCTTAGATTGCTTGGCTTGCTTGGCTTCAAATGGTGCTCTTAACCTGTCCAGTATCTTATAGAATTGTTATGAGAGAGAAAAAGCTTGATGTGTAGATTAACTTACTGGGATTTTTGCGTTTTTGTCACTTGCTACACCAGCTTCTGCACCTTCAGGGTGTAGGATGGATGCGGACCCAAGTTTACCAAGACTCTCTCTAGAAGTAGACCATTTCCGCGAATCCACAGATTCGCGAGTTGTCTGCGTAAGCAATGCCGGACTGGGGCCAAAATGGCTCTCATATGCTTCAACGATAGCTGCAAAAGCCATCAGATGAAGAGGGATGCAAGGAGCGAGTGATTCGCACCTTGTGAGTCATCGTCCAGCTCGCTTTTACCAGCCTCGACACCAGCTTCCTCTCCTCCACTATGAGCTTTGGCGGAATCGAGATTGGCAGCATTCGAGACATCCGAAAGCAATGCCGGAGCGCTCTTGCGCTTGTTCAGCTTCGGCGCGGGTTGGAATGTGTCTTCCTCGTAGGGGTGCTTACGCTTGCCCTTGGAGGACGTTCTCAGAGCCGATACATTCAGAAGCGTCAAGAGCCGGGTCGTGGTGTTGTTCCCGTCCTGGACCATATTTCGAGGTGGTGGAAATCTTGGATCTGAAAATGATCGAGAGCGGACCGACCAGCGCTAATTGTTCACTTTAGGGGAGGTTAGCCGTACCTACTGCATCTTCTCCTCCGCGTCCATGGCTTTGATCACAATATCCGGTTATCCGTGCTCAGGGAAAACACGAAGGGCGCAACAGATCAAGAGCCGGCTTGAACAGCGTCTCGCAGATCCGACATACGAGGGGCCGAAGCTCAAAGTATGTATTGTATCAGACGACACGCTAAGCCTCAGCCGAAATGCATATGACGGTTTGTTTGAGACGCGATATTAGCACGGATTCCAACTAACAAGTTAATTCAAGACAGCAAATCCGAGAAACCAGCTCGAGGCGCACTTCTCACAGCAACTCAGCGACAAATGGGCCAGGACACAATCTTGATAGTGGATGCGCTCAACTACATCAAGGGGTTCAGGTATCAGATGTATTGTGCTGCAAGAGAGCACAAACTACGAGTCTGCACTGTGCGTATAATTGTCAAATCTGGCTGGCGTATGATTGACACATTTGCCTTCGAAGTAGGTGTACGTGGTTGCTACCAAAGATCTTTGCAGGTCATGGCACGAATCGCGCACGGACGGATATTCATATGCACCTGAAACGTACGTTATTCATGCTGTATGATGGGCCAGTCCTGATAGCAATTTGTCATTCCAGCTTTGATAACCTGTTGATGCGTTTTGAAGAGCCGAATTCTATGGTTCGATGGGACTCTCCGCTGTTTTCTGTTCTTTGGGAGGAAGAAGACATTCCAATAGACGACATCTGGAAAGCTATCACAGAAGGAAACGTGAAAGCTCCCAACTCCGGTACACAAGTGGTCAGTGCCCGTTGATTGCACCATGAGAGTATTCATTAATCCCTGTGTATACAGGTAGCCAAAGCTCCTGTCGACGCTCTGCACATCCTCGAGCAGACTACTGCTTCAATAGTATCGGCCATTCTCTCGGAGCAAGCGTCGGCATCGACCCTGGGCGGATCGACAAGCCTGACTCTCTCCCCTACCCTTCATCCGCGCATCAACCTGCCCGCGCGCAATCTCACACTTTCAGAATTGCAGCGTTACAAAAGACAATTTGTGACAGTTCACAAAAAAGCTATCACGCTTGGCTCGACGGAGAAAGGCGCTGTCAACTGGTCAGAGGAAAGCATTGCTGACAAGTTTGTAGCATATCTAGAGGAGAATCTGAAACCTTGATATCGTTTGCTGCACATGCTGGACCCAGCCTCTTTGTCGCACAATTTTTCTGACGATGATTTCTATTATCGCTGCGTGCGTCCAGGGTGTGAATAGCCCTATGATTCATAAGCTGGCAGGCCCCACTTCTCTGGTTCAAACTCTTCTACGGACTTGAGGGTCTCATCGGCTCGCTCCGGTCCCTTGAATTCGACGTCTAGGAGGTTGTTATCCGGAATCCATACGACTATGGCGTTTCCCATCAATCAATAAACTCATCAGAAGAATTGAAGGACTCACCAGACATGCCCGCCCTCTTTCCCGCTTGCATGCCAAACAAAGCATCCTCAAAAACCAGCCCTCTGCTTCGCTCCAATTTTTCCGCTTCCCCGCACTCCTCCGGGCTCCCTACGTTTCTGTCGAGCAAATTCTTTGCTGCGAGAAGAAATATATCCGGCTCTGGCTTCCCCCGCATACCAGCAATGGCATCGTCTCCGCAGATCACTCGTCCCTCAAAGCAATCAAACACTTCCCCCAAATGTGCAGTCTTCATTTCATAGTTCCGTCTCCGGGATCCTGTCGCGACCGCGATCGGGATCAGGTGCTTGTGCAAGTGAAGCACCAGTTTGCGGACGCCTGGCAGGAGCTTGACATGCGGCCAGAGCAGATCTTGCTGGATGTTTCGGCGCACAAGATAATCGTCGAGTGTGAGAGGTATATCGGGGAAGAACGAGAGGAGATGTTCGCCAGCCTGGCGTTCGGCTTTAAAGTTTCAGCGGGATGAGCAAGATATAATTGATGAGTACATACGTCTGCCCATGCATCCGGACTTCATTTCCCAGGCCATCTCTTTCCCATACTCTCCAAGTATATTATCTGGACATTGCTCAGACCCAGACGTCGGTGTTAGCACTGTTACTCGGCGCACTGGTGACTTGGGTGTATACACTCTCCGAATCGATCATGAGGCCTGCACGATGTCTAGCATCTTTTTATCTGACGAATATAGCTCGACTTACCATCCATGTCAAAGAGCACATATTCGATCTTTCGTTCAGCCATAGTATACGTAGATGAGTGGGATAAGATGTGCTGTAATTCAAAAATCTACTTGAGGTTTCGGCGAAAAAAGTGCCGTGAGTATATCTTCTCCGGCATCGCCGACCACGGACCACGTCGGTGGCGCCAAATTGCCTCTCCCCTCCTCTTTCCACCAGCGCCGACTCGAACCAATCATGGATACTTCAGCGCCGAAACATGCGCACACCAGCTTCTCCACGCCAGCACCCCGCTCGCCGTTCCGCAGACGCCGCATTATCTGGGCCCTCTTAACGGTCTTCGCGGTCGTCTTCTTTTTCGGTGCGCCCTGGGAGCTCCCCGCACGCGGTCTCGGCTCATCAGTATCCCGCGCGAATATAGCACAGCTGGTGAAGCAGAAGCAATGGCAGCCCGAGGAAGTCTATGGGTTGCTACACATGGTTACAAATGCAGAAATGGAGGGCCAGGTTTTGAGCCATGATTCTGCGACGGACCCAAGGAAGCCAATGGAGCTGAGTGTGTATAACGCTGGGAAGGAAGGTAACTGGAGGAAGTACGTGGCAGAGTTGGAAGAGAAGTACCCCGTTGTCGTGTTCAGCAAGGTCAGTCTGGAAACACGCGAGTGGTCGTGTGAGAACAAATGAGTACTGACACTTGCATTGCTATAGACTTACTGCCCGTGAGTCACTAGCTGCAATACCCCCTTCTCTGGGTTGCACCGTTAACGAGAAAACTAGGCACTCCCGCAAAGCAAAAGCACTTCTCGAGACGTATGATCTCGTACCCGCACCCAAAATCGTCGAAGCTGATATTCGCGGTACGTCACGACTCGTCTTGCTTCCACACACGGACGGCTGAATGCAATGACTTTTATAGAGGACGGAGACCTTCTTAAACTGCTTCTTCATCGTCTCACTGGCCGCGCAACATTCCCCAATACCATCGTACGCGGGAAGACCATCGGAGGGTCTGATGACCTCCAGTCCTTGCACGCGCAAGGCTTGCTGAAGGGCATCTTTGAGGCAGCGGGCGTCAAGGTCTTAGGCGATGTGCCTGGGCCGTCCAGTTGATAGACCGCGCTGCACTAATATCATGAACGCTTCCTAATGCTCAGCAGATGCGGTTCCATTGTTGCTTGCCTAAATCAAGACACCGTAAGGTTGCATTTTTGCAAGAAGTGCTTGGCTCTACCAAGAACTTCCCGCGTCTGCCTTCAGAAGACATTTTATATTGATTCATTGACTCCAGAATTTGGGCTGGAATTGAGCTCACCGCGCTAATGGATGGCCAATTGACGGCCTGGGCTGTCTTCAGCGCTTGCCATGAACCTTGGCGGATTTGATGATGACATGGTCGCATCAATTACAAGACATGCCCAGACCACCTCATACCCGATTTTCTCCCAAGTGTGTTTGCTTTTCAATGAATTTCAGCAGAGTTGCGCATCCTAACTACATCATCGGATTCTCTCAATAACCATCACATGATATAATCACTAATGCTACACTATTAGTGCTCCAAACAAGCTTCCAAGCTGGGTTCTCTGCCAGCCTCTCGAAGAGGTTCAAGTCGTGAAATCAATGCTCACGCGCGATATCATGGAGCTGGCTGACGTTTGTAGAACAACCTATCGGCCTGCATCTCTTCCTGGGACACCGAGTTGTCCCGCGACTCCTCAGCCTCGGGAGTCGCAGTTCTTCCAAAGTCGATCAGGCGGAAGCTCTTCGCACCATTCACCCCCCGCTTCTCGGGAGGCTCGGTGAGCGGGCCTGGTTGGACCACGATATTGCGCTCCCCGAAGGAGTTGTGAAGATATCCTGTCAGATGGAGGCGGTGCACAAGCGACCCGCATTCCTCTTTGTCGTCTTGATCAAGTTCATCCGATACGACAGGTACTCCGCAGTCCTCGATGAGCATGATGGGACTGAGATACACTTGCTTCCTTGGATCCCCAGTTCGCCGCTCTGGCACATAATACCCGTGGAACTGGGGCATCACCGCGCCGAGGAGCACGGGGTCGTGCACCGGCGGGATGGTGCTGTACCCGCTCCAGTGCTCGAAGAAGTGCGCCTCGAATTTTTGGTACGTCTGCGCCTAGCGGGCTATATGGGGGTTACGGTGGACGGACAGCTTGGCCGCGACCCGGACTTTGGCGGTGGGAGGCGCACGCGGGGGACTCCCCGCAATTTTTACGTGCGCGCAGAAATCTCCATTGGTTGCGTTCTGACGTTTAGTCAAGACAGGTATCTCAACTGTGGGTCCGCCGGTGTAATGTCGTGTCTGTTCTACTTTTCCTGGTCTGGCAACGTAGGGCTGTGACTTTCCGGTGGTGAGATTTAGCAAGTCCATTGTACCATAGGTTCGTGCTTCTCAACGCAAGTGACCTTTGCCATACTGTCAATGCTTAGTTCAGGAATCTCGCCGGCTTCATAGTCCCTGTGGAACCCGAACCAATCATCGTAGGGAAACTCGCGCAGAGCATGTCGACGCTGCATCTCCAGCGCCACCTCTTCACGCACGCACATCTGGCAGAGCTTGTCTTTCACGTGCACGGAGCGCGGGATCTCCCACTCAGCACTGTAGACGACCGAGTGGCGTCCAGTCCCAATGTAAAGCAAATGAAGACTGGAATCGAAGTTCAACACGCCGGAGTTCGAAAGCGATTCCTATTCTGGCAATTGCCCCTCAGCGTTGAGCGAGCCTCGGCCGGGAGCTTTCGACACTTCTCTTCATCCATCCTGATCACTGGCTTGACACCCGCGGTCGAAGAGTTTTCAACGAGAAAGACAGGCAAAAGATAGGCGCAAGTTGGAAAGCCCTGAAATGTACCGAGGACGTGCTCTAAAATGACGGCCCGGGCTCTTCAACGCTTGTCTTGAATTTAAACTTTGCTCCCGAACTCCATGATCACATCAGTTACGCAGCATGTGCATTGCGCAGCCTAGCTTATCGCAACGGACGGGAGTTTGCACTTCTAAGTACTACCATTATGGCTCCCGTCTCAGTAGAAAAGCAAGACTTGCTGGACACTGTCGACCGAAAACCCAGCGTGGTGGTCACTCACCTTACTTACAGTGAGTGCCCGCGACCTCCTTCCCGCCCGTGCCAAATTGATAAAGCTGAATGTGCGTGCAGACCAAATCCCGAAAGCTGTTCGCTCGTTTGAGCAAGCCTTCCTGGGGAATCCGCAGCTGCACTACCTTAACGACACTCCCGTGCGGGCCCGTTCTATCCTTTCAATTTCACACTATACTGCTAAGCAAGGATATAGGACAAGCCTGAAGGTAGATGGCCGGATATTGTGGAGAACATCGCCATGCACATGAGCACTACACTGTTTATTTTCCGAGGCAAAAACATCGTCAATACGGTGGACAAAGGCAGCTCGTGTATCTATACGTATGTTGCAAACATACAATGGGGTCGTGCTGCCATAAATCATTATATACAGAACGTTAGCCCCGAACTCACCAAAGGGAAAGCAAAAGCTTTCCGAGCGGGTTTTGGAATATGTCTTCAAGAAAATAATTGGCATACTTTCGACAAACTCTCCCTCCCCTCAACAAGCCGAGGTTAGCGGCCATTATGTTCCATCCCCCTCAATTCTTGTTGAATACATGATACCATTCAGCGGAGGAAAGAGTTTCACTCAAAGCTTGATCTTCTCTTGAAAACTGCCTTAGGGGCAAGGCAGCAAGAGATGCTCTACGTCGACCTGCTCTTCACTGCACCCGAAGCTCAAGGTAAATACCATTTGCAAAGCTCGACTACCATTATGTGACCCTCTTAATAGGCCGTGGCTACGCCAGTGCCCTCGTGCGCAGTATTCTTGCGATCGTGAGTAGAGCTACCCCATATTGTATGTGGTCAAACGGTGACACTCTTCATCCTTAGGCCGACAGCGAACAGCGCGGTACTTGGCTGATCTCCGGCGACCCCGCCAACATCAGCTTCTACAATGACCACGGCTTCGAGACGGTGGGGGAACTCGCCCTCGGAGACACGAATCCTGACTGGCATGAAGCCCCCGTCGTCATCACGCTGGTAAGCATTCGCTTTGCTTTAGGTCACGACGATGTGAAAAATTGATTGGTTGCTAGTTGACCCGTGAGCCCGAGAGGTTGGCTGGCTTGGATGTGAAAGTCTGCTTCTCCACCTGATGTTTGTACTGAGGTAAGTCGGCTCGTTATTGTGGAATTTGTAATTTCGTATTCACACCGGCGCCGTTCAGAGCGAACTTCGTTAAACAAGCCGTTGCTAACTAACCGAGTTTGCAGTTAGTCGTCCATCCCGTATTCTTACTGTTATAGGGCAACACACAGACGACAGCTTTTTATTTACTCCCATCCAAATAACCGATCCCATCCTAAACGGGACCTCTCCAGAATAAATAAGTTCCACCACCACCTATGGTATCGCAGTTTCCTCCCAGAATCAGGTCATGAAGCGATGCTCTTCTTCAAACGCTCCCCTTTCTAACATCCTCCGGTATCACCGTTAAATCACTGCTCTCGGCGTCCCCTGTGTTGATAGTCCCCTCCATCTCAATCAACAAAATCTCTGCCCCTGCTTCCGAGATTGGCTTATGCCTCAAGCCTCTGGGCACCACGAACACATCGCCCTTATCCATCACCACTGTGTCCAAATTTTCCAATTCCAACTGGAGGCTTCCATCCAGGACGTAGAATAGCTCGTCACTATTAGGGTGCGAATGCCAGATGAAGGCGCCTTTGATCTTGGCCACTTTTACTTCATGATTGTTAACGGCGGCTATCATCTTTGGCGTCCATGGCTTGCTGATAGTCGCCACGGTGTTGGGCAGAGAGAGTTTGGTATGCATTTTGAGGTCGGGGCTGAATTATGAATTTCGGATCAGAGCGCTGGCTGCTTTAAGTATATGACAAGCTTTAAAGATGACTCGAAGAAAGAGAGGGCTGACGAAACTTAAAAATTCAAGTCATCATGTGGAAGCTACGGGAATCTTTTGGAATGAATCCGAATGATTGGCTGACTTACCTACACAGCGGAACGATTGACGACCGTTTATGATCTTCTGATATAGCAGATACAGTAACTTGTGAAGGTCTTTATAAGTAGCACTTTGCGAATTCGAAATTCATTGTAGGATCATATTTACAGAATTCAGAGGGTTGCTGTCAGTGACAAAGACACGGCACAAACCAATGGTCACATTTATGAAATGGTAAATTTGCACTTGAAATAGGTCTTATATACAACTACGATACAAAATATATACGAGGCGGTTCGAACGGACACAGATAAAACAAAGTACAAATCACAGGTTGAGCTTAGACTTGGCCGCTTCCACCCGCTGCAGATTTTTGCTCCTCAAGCTCGCGTTCAACGCTCCCCCAAGAGATGCACCATCCGCAACCGCGCACCCCGCTAGATTCAACGCCTTGCGCCAATAGCCCATTTCTAGCGCCATCTGTGCCGCCTCCCCCAGGCATCGCACCAGCTCCTCGTGTACGCCACTCATCTCGCCCGCGTATGTGCCCTCCGTCGCCGCATCGAACACGCACAGTGCCGCTGCGAGCTCCGCCGCGCCCGTGTGCGCGGCGCATGCGTAGTCCGCCTCGCGCTCCTTCGTCCAGCGCTTCTTACCCTCCGCACGGCGCGCGGGGAGGCGCTTGCGTGCTAGGGCGACGCATTGGCGCACGATAGGCGCACTCGTGATCTGCACCGCGTGGCTGAGAGAGGTGGAGGGGGACGTGCCCAAGGGGAGCGCCACGATGGGGAGCGCGCCGCGCTGTGTGAGGAGGGTGAGGAGGCGGATGAGCGCGGTGGGACCGATGATCGACTCTGGGGATGACTGCAAGGGCGCCTCGATGATGCTCACTCCGAAGTCCGCCTCATCGATGTACATGGGCGAGCGGTAGATTTCCTGGGTGCGCTCCAACCAGGCGTATTGTGCGGCTATCATCCATGTATCAGAGACGTGAAGGGAGGGTAGGAATTTCACAATTACCTAGGTCGTTTGCGTTGATCTCGTTGAAGGGGACGATCTTGGCTGAGCAGAGGTAGGCCATGCGGAGCAATGATACTAGTGATGCATCATCTATCTTGCAAGCTTCTGCTGCGTATGACATGGTCGCTATAACTCGGAGGATAGCGATACGTAGTGTACCTGATATTGCAAAGTAGTCAGAAATGGTCTCGTAGACAATACATGTGCATGAGCGCACCACGGTGTCTAAACGACTGCAGGAAGATTTCCGTGTCTGGGAGCTCCTGCGCGAGGTACTTCCTCTTCACTTGATCAAACATCCTGTGCGAAGATGTGTTAAGGCATGCCGATTTGAAGAGTAAGAAGACGTACAGGCGGATCGTGTCTACCTTCTCATTGTTGACTTTGGCACCAACGGCGACCAAAGCCTCAACCCAACCAGGGCGGGATACAAATATCCTGATGATCTGGACCATGGCCTGCCATTCGGCAGCGGCCTCTGCCTTCATTGTCGCATCTTCGTAGGAGGTGGTAATTCCGGGGACGACGTCGAGCGGACACTGAAAAAGGCAACAGAAGACCTCGCTGGCGATGCTGTCAGCCTGGAAAGTGGTGTTAGCGCATCGCGATTAGTGGACTGGACAAGGTGCACACCTCGGTCTCCGGGTACCAGGGCGAGCGGGGGAGCGCAGCACATTGGAGCAGCAGGTCGAAGATCTCGGGGTTCTTCTGCACAATTTCGAGGCAGAAGCTCTTCTTCGGGGGTGGGTCGCGGCAAAGCAGGCCGTGGGCTGTCCACATCGCGCTCTCCTGGCTCATGGCATAGTAGCGGGGAACGTACTTGGCCGACCGCGACGTAGGGATCTACAAAGGATGGGCGCAGTCGTGTCAGAGAGCACGAGCGCTGAAATCAGACTGCTTAACTCACTCCTTTGCTGCCCATGAACATCGCACTCTGCCACGTCGTCGTCTCTGCCCGCATCTCCGAGACAAAGGCCTCCGGCCCAGCGAGAGTGTACCGCGCCATCGCGACTATGATCTCACTCGCCTGGGCGGGCGACAGCTTCTCGCCGAGGAAGCCAGAGGTCGCGAGCGCACGCAGCGTTTTGACAGCAAGACTGCGGTGCAGGCACAATGGGTCTGCGAGCTTCGTGAAGCATACCTCGAGCACGCCGCCTGCGAGCAGCTGGTCCCTCAGCCCGCGCCGCTCGGCGAGGGTGCCACGCTGTATGAGCTCCATGAGGCCGTCGAGGGCATGATACGCCGCGATCGAGCAACGAGGGTCCGGACGTTGGTTCTGCGTGATCTTGAGCATCGTCACAACCAGCCCCGCATCGAGGCACCTGCGCTGGAACCCGTCGAAACCCATGGCGGTGGGCTCGCCGAACTGGTCCTCGCCGCTTGTGACGAACGACTTCGCGATCGCACCCTATGCAAAGGTCAGATGGGAAAATCCAAGTGCAGTGAGTATGGCAGAGGACATACACAGTAGTTTTGCACGATCTCGGGATCAACATCGGGCTCAACGAGCTTTGCAAAGAGACGCGGCAAGATGCCGGGGTCATGCTCAGCGCGCCCGAGTGTATACGTGATCGCCAATATGGTCGGCATATTGAATGTCACGGGGGGAGCACTTAGAGCAGGCATCACGATAGGAAGGAAGTATTGGGTATGGAGGATTGGTGGGAGAGATTATGCAGACACGGTTTAGCTGACAGGTACAGTCTTTATACTCTCTGTCTTTGAGAGATATTGGGGATTCGACATCTTGGCCGCGTCGCGGCATGAGGGGAGCGGTAGGAATATGTGAGATTCAGCGATGTTTCTCACTAGCAACAGCAATAAAACGTGTGAAACAAGTGGTGATAATTACAAATGAATGTGTGGCGTCCTTAAATCCTCTCCATTCTCGGTCGTAACACGCTAAATCGCATTTTGCTGTGCAGAGTGCCGACATTCATTCTTGATCACATCGCGACACCCAAAGAAAACGACCAGCTATTGGCTGCTATTACTCGAATTTCCAGGGACGCGACGCACAATTTGCGCTCTTTGATCACCTGATCGTGCCGTGTCGCGACCCATGATCGATGATCTTTGATCTAAATTATTTCCAGCCTACGGCGCTATGTGATTTAGGTTCGTAACCAGCCACTTCCTGCACGGAAGGATCTTGGAGGGATGGAGGGAGGACAGACTGAGAAAGTCTAGGTAAAGCATCTCGCAGTGCGTGCACATTGCACATGCAGTGTATTATTTATCAGGCAGACATTTGACGCACTGTAGTGAAGTCTTCGACAGATATGAGCCCAGTTGTCTTCACGTACGTATCGAATGAGCTCAAACCGCGTCATGTGCTGGATGGCATTAGCAACGACGGCTGTGCCACGAGTCCATCAAAGACAAGCTCTCGATCCCAAAGAACACAGAACCTCGTCTCAGCTGCAAAGAAACTCCCGTCTTCGAGCGCAACGCAACCTTAAGCCCGTCTGGCGAGAATACCGCAGAATAGGCCATTACATTGCCTTGTGAGCGCGAGAAGTTGTCCGTTTCTAAGTCACAGGTTCGTACTCCGTAAGAATGCCGCTGACCAGATCTGGACTGTGCGCATTCTGTGGTTCTTCACATAACCTCATCGAAGACGCCAAAGCAATAGTCACTAGGCAGAGAGGGCCGTGCTTCAGTTTGAGTATTAGCTCTCAAGACTCTTACGCCGAAGGACTGTGATGGGGATAGAAGAATGCGTGGTCCCCTGTAGATGATCGACGAAGGCTCTTCCCAGCTCAGTCTCGGTGAGATTTCCT
Organism: Athelia sp. TMB; assembly: GCA_014898675.1. Lineage (NCBI taxonomy): Eukaryota > Fungi > Basidiomycota > Agaricomycetes > Atheliales > Atheliaceae > Athelia > Athelia sp. TMB. The sequence continues at coordinate 91,285 of JACXVL010000089.1, read as the reverse complement.
AGCCGTTGTTCGCAGGACTCACTAGTCGCCGTAGGCCACCATGTAACTTTTCGCGCAATCTTCGCCCGAGGTTTTGCATAGGTGCGAAGGTAGACTTACATAGAATCTGAGCTGGCACCAAAGGACACAATTAGACACTGTTGCAAATAGAAATATCGCGGTACGCACTTGTCAAAAGGTAACTCTGCAACTGCTAGCCGGATATGATCCATCAACGTTGCTACCTCCACTGAGCGTCGCTCGAAGCATGATCAGCGAAACAAAGGAATGTTGATTAAACTTGATGGGTTCCAGACGGCCCTCTGAGAACACTTAACGCGAAGCTGGAAGAAGTCTGAGGCATAGCAACGTGGTGATTTCAGAGGCTCATGATACACAAAGGATCTCAAAGAATAATCTCCCGTAGTAAACTCGCAAATTCGAGTCTTTTTGAGAGGGAGGAGGACGCTTCGAATATGGACCTCGAAGACAAACGCTCTCACGTTACAAATTCCGGCTTTTCTCCACGTGACGCCATTCCAAATCTCAACCTCAGGTCCTCAGCTGAATGTCAATCCCCAGATAATCAACATATGTTCATACTGCAGCTTAGCCATGCGCTGAGTAATTATATTATGGAATAACCGAGTGATAGTGAGCTACATAATCGATGACGCCTACATCTGACCGCCCCGGAGGTTCCCGAATGTTCTTCAATGATAGTGGCAACTCCAGATTTGTGCAATGCTCTCCTCCAGCAAGCCCGCGGAAATTTCTCGAACTTAGCGCTATGGTTTCCATCTGGTTCAAATCCACCCTGCGCGAAGGTATAAAGGGAGCAGCTAGCTGACTCTACCGCCAGCAGACAACACTCTCCAGACACTCAGCTCTACAAACAACCTCAATCTCGTACTCAACTAATGGCTCTCTCGCAATATCTCTTCAACAACCACCCCCTCTTCCGCCTTGCGGACGACCCATTCAGCCGTCCCTCGTCCCTGTGGGCGCAGCCGCGCTCCATTTTCGACGACCCGTTCTTCCACCCAACTAGCATTGTGCCACACTCGCGCTCCTTGTTCGACAGCCCATTCTTCCACCCATCCAACATCGCGCGCCCCTCGCTCGATGTCACAGAGCAGGATGGCAACTACGTTATTCAGGCCCATCTGCCGGGGGTGAAGAAGGAGAACCTAGATGTTCACGTTGGGGACGCAGGGCGCAGCGTGACTATCGAGGGCAAGACATTCCGCAAATACGGAAGTGGCACTCCCACCGAGGCAGCGGCAGCGGCCCCGACAAATGCAGGCGCAGACGATAAACCATCAGGTGTGTAAACTCACCAGTTACTAGATTTGAAGTTGAGCTGACACCGATTTTCCAGATTCGACCGCCGCTGTCAAGCGTGACTCCGGTGAGGTAGTTGCCTCGAAGAGCACCGAAGAAAATACCGAGTATAACTCCTTTTCGCGCACCGTGTGGCTTCCACGCGCTGTGGATGGGCGCGCGGTTTCCGCGAAGCTAGCAGATGGCGTCTTGACGCTTACTGTTCCGAAGGCGGTGGATAAGGAGAGCGTCAAGATCAACATCGAGTAAGCAGAGAAGCTAGGCGCGTGTGTATGAATGGTGGATGCCGATGTATTCTTAGTTTCCTGCCCTTGCGTATGAGTGGCGGATGTCGATGTATTGTTAGTTTTTTGTCCTTTGGTTTGAGAGAAGTGTACAGTTGTAACCTGATAGCATGCATATGAAAATCTCTTTGATTGATAGGTGACCGCGTGAAAATGGGTGTATAAATCGTCCAGAATCTATAGAAATTAACAGTATTGAACAGGTTATATAGAATCTCAAGAGCAACGAGAAGAGCGTGCGTCACTTCTGCGCAATTCCAGATAACCGGGCAGTTAGTAAACACAAAGAAAGACCGCTATCAATCGTCAGCCCCCAGAGCTTGTGTACTCAGAATAATGGCCAAGTCGTGCTGATTCAGAAAGCAGAGATCGCCCAGTGCGCACGAAGCCCTGAGAGTCTTGACAGTGTGGCCGAAAATGAGGGGAAGGCAGAGATAAAATGCTTACTATTTTGTAAACTTGGTTATTGACCTACATAGTATAACTCGTCGCTGCAGTGTAAGTCCTAGGCAGTAATCGTCGTGTGGCGCCGAACTCTTGCCGGACTGAGTCCAAGACGAATTTTTAGCTATTTTTAGGTCAGTACTTTGACTTGAACCTACTGTTACAAAGTCTATTTATCCTGTTCAAGAAGCATTCGAGCGCATTGTAGTGATAGTGGTGTATCCATAAGATGCCTTTGGAGCGTGCTTGATGTCAGCGATTTTGCGTGTGCTTTTGAGAGACAAGTGAGCGCAAGAGAGCGGTGCCACGTACGTAGTCGGACGCACTTGGTGTGGAACATTCCATAACGGGACGTCACTCACCTGAATCAACCCCGCCACCCCCACACGGCCGTGGAATCAGTTTCAAATATGCACGTCATCAGAGACATCGCTGGATCTATGACGAACCCTTGGGGTGGGATGTGGAGGCTACCAGCCCAGATAAAACCCAGCTGCGATAATTACTAGAGGAGCACACGCTCCTACATTATCGACTTAGACTGCTTGAGTCCTTGTATAATCTGTAAAAAATCACCATGTCCACGCCACCAACCGACACCAAGGCTGCCCCACCGACAGACATCAAGGCTGCCCCTCCTACGGACACCAAGTCTGGCCCACCAACTAATACCAAGTCTTCTGTGCCAGCCGATGAAGGCTATTTCTCCGAGTAAGAAAGCACCAAACTTCCTGCCAGATACAATGCTCAACGAACCCCAGGACCGAAGAAAAGATCCAGGCCCAGATCGCCGAGCACCTCCAAAATTTCGAGGAGGCGCAGAAATCAGCCGCGGAGGCGCGCGAGCGCGCGGACCGGACAGACGACGCGGACGAGAAGAAGAGCCTCCTCGAGGAGGCGGGCAAGCTGGAGAAGCTCGCCGCGCGCGAGATGAAGGCGGTGAAGGGGCTGCGGAGCGGCGTGTGGCAGGGCGGGATGGGCGGCGCGGGCATCGGCGCGGGCGTCGGCGGGGGCCTGGGCGCGACGGTGGGCGGGCTCGTGGGCGGCGTGGTGGCGATCCCGACGACGCTAGTGGGCGGGCTGGTCGGGGTGGGCGCGGGCGCGGTGCATGGGCCGTGGTTCGGGCGTGAAAAGAGCGAGAAGGAGAAGAACGGCGCGAAAAGCGGCGAAGAAAAGAGTGGCGAGGAAAAGGAAGTCGAGGAGAACACCGGCGAGGAGGGGGATGACGAGGAGAAGATCAGCGACGGGAAGAACCCTGAAGAGCTGAGCAGTGAGGTGAAGAGCAGCGAACCAGAGACCTAACGATGCGAGGAATAGTGTAGAATAATACTAGTTGTATCCATGCTGTAATGTACAAAAGACGTCACCGACTCGGAGAGAGTTTTCTACGTCTGATTCTGCGACCATAAACAAGTTTCAAAGGTGTGTAAGCCCCTAGGTCCTTGGCGCTCTTTATACGAAGGGCGGCGCATACAGTCAGAATTGAAAGATACCCCAGGTCACGTTCGCTAGCGACAGGAGCCCGCAATATCAGGAGAGGCCAACGTCCGTTCGAGCTCCCCCGTCGATGAAGCAATATCCTCCAAAATTCAGGAACAACATTTCGTTGGGGCGACGGCAGTCGCCAACCCAGAGAACGAATGGCGCATACATCCGCAAGCAAATCGGCACGCCGAATCTTGGTGGAATCGGACGTAACTTGCACTTGCCGCTACGCTCGGTTCTGCAGCCCCAAGGGCGAGGGAGGCGTGTCCACCAGGCTTCACACCTCGGCCGGTGCCGCGGCGGCCCAGCGTCGTCGCGACCAGGGACAAGCGCTAGCTTGAGACGAGCGAGCGAGCGCCAAGGCCCACTCGAGCTAAGTTCCGACGAAGGAGTGTTCGTTTCAACGGGAAGATGTCAGTAGCCGAACCAGGAGACAAACAGCGCATATAGCCGCAAAACAAATCGATATGTCCTCTTCGTTTCGTTGAACCTTCGTGAATCCCGGTGGGCTTGCCCCTGCAGCCAGGGAGGCGCGTCCATCAGGCTCTACGCGCGGCAGCTCAGGTGCTATTGCGAGCAACGATACTGCGCTAGGCTCTCGAGAGCAAGGGTCAGACGCACGACCGACCTGCGAGAACTCCGGATATCCCGCCTGTCATTGCACCCATCGTGGCGGGGCAGTGCGCTAGATGGCAGGGTGCGAGCGAAGAAGCACGCATTGCTGATTGCAGGGCGTTTAGAGCGGCGGGGTGCCAAGCTGGCGAAACGCATTCGATGCATATCAAAATATCTAAAATATGATATTAGCGATGAATAGCAGTGACTTGAAGCCGATGGTGATGAAATATGACTTGCGATCAAACAGATATGTTTGGCGAGTGCTGGCTGCACCCAATAAATAGTTTCAGACCGAGGCGAAATCTTGCGACGTCAGAAGAGCTGGTGGCAACACGTGCTGACAGATGGCAACAGACAGGACCATTTGAATTGTGAGCTGCCAACTTGACCGCGCGCCGATCGTATTGATTGCATTACTGACATATTCAGCCACGCAGAGTTGAAGATCTGGGCTAGTGGGCGAGCATGGCAGCCAAGGGCCACTCCGCAAGACCCGCACAGCTCTACGGGCATCTGAATCGAGCGTGCTCTGGCCGGCGCTTCGCATCCGCGGGCTTCGGACACGGCACCCGCTGCCCCTGATGAAGGCATCTGGTGTGCGATAAAACGAAGGCGCTGCAGGGGTAGCCGAGTCAATCGCCAGGGCCACCTCGAATGATTGGCAAAAGCGTTGAGGCACCTCGGTGACCCGTGACCGTGCCGGCAGGCCGATCCTCGGTTCCTCGACGCATGTGGCCCCAAATCCACTATCAGAGAGACAAAAGACAGACTGAGACAGGCCTAGTGGACATCCAGTTGACAGTTTGCAGGCAGGCGACAATGGGAGTGAGACAAGGGCACAATTGTACTTTGTGGGCAGAGTGAGTCCGCATGTTATCTTACGTAAAGGGACGGCATATGTCGCTTGGCATTTCGCTGCAAAGCATAACCCGGCTTCGTTGTTCTTTTCTTGCCGACTCTCTTTGTTGTCGCCCTCACACTCCTTCGCTGTCCGTCCCCATCCCTATATAATGCATCGCCGTCGCGACAGCTCAGCCCGCCTCCCGTCCTCCATGCCCTCCTCCCCGATGTCCCTCTCCATGTCCTTCCCCATCCACACCGCATCCATCCTCAACGTCGGCACCCTCGCCACCAGGAAGCGCAGGCCGCGCCGCAGCACCTGCATCGCCGTCCTTGCCCTCCTCGCCGTCTCCGCGTACATCGCTCTCTACATCATCCGCCCCGCGCTCGGCCTGGCGCCGATGAGCCTCCGCGGCGCGAGCGCGAGCGCCGCCGACCTGCTCGAGAGCAGCCCGCGGCAGCCCCCCGCGCCGCCCGCCGCCGCCGACAAGCCGCACGCGCGCAGCCGCAAGATGAAGCAGGCGCCCGTAGCCGCCCCTGCGGCACATTCTGCTGTCGCGCTGACCGCGGCGCAGGAGCTCGCGGCGATAACGAGCTTCCTCGCGTCGCTCGCGGAGAACGTGATCCCCGCGGCGGTCGACCCCGCGGCGCCCATCGACCCCTCGCTCGTGCTCGACTTCGACGTGCACGGCGCGCGCGCGGAGAAGGAGCTCGCGGGCATGGTCGAGGACGTGTGGGCGCGCAACCCCGTCGTGCTCTTCGCCAAGGTGCGCTTCCTCCCCATTCCTGTCCCGCGTATGTGCTGATGAGGGATATAGACGCACTCGGCGAGCTCGCGCACGCTGAAGGCGCTCCTCGCGGGCCTGCAGCTCTCCCCGCCGCCGACGGTCTTCAACGTCGACACGCGCGCGGACGCCGCCGTGCTCACGCCGCTCCTCACGCGCCTCACCGCGTCCGACCTGCCGGTCCTGCTCGTCGGCGGGAAGCCGCTCGGTGGCGCCGTGCAGGTCGAGGCGCTCGCGAAGGAGGGCGCGCTGACGAAGCTCGTCGCGGAGGCGGGCGCCGTCGTCGGCGGCGGGAAGAAGATGAAGAAGAGCCGCAAGTAGGCTGCTCCCCCTTCGCTGGATGGGGGATATGGACTGGTGCAGTCCGCCACGCATAGCTGGCCCCGTCGCACATACGTACACGCGCATACTCCGCGCACACGCACCACGCACCCCGCGCTGCAGGCCGCCGCTGCCACTCGCTTTCTGCCCCCACGGACACCGTGCCATACGCACGCACACATACACTGACTGGCGTTTGATTAATACGCTGTACCAGCCGCGGACGCTCGCTGCTTATCCCTATCTCTTACTCTTACTCTCATATGCGGACTGTATGATATCGATACCACTCATGACCCTGGATGACTGCGTATATTAGACCCCGCGCGCCGCGTCAATGTTAATACTGTTTTTTTGGGTTGCTGATTCTATGGTGATCTACCGAAGTGGGTACAGATAAAATACGCTCGACTGAGTGCATACACGACCACTGCCGGTGTATGGGCGTCTGTTTGAAGTTTGCACCTTGTCTTCCCCCATGCCCCACCACATTCTGGAGAGCACCGTCGCGACGTAAGCGGGTTCATGAACGCACAGCGAGGGCATATACGCCAATCTCAACAGCCAGAACTATCTGCTAAACATCCCTCAAGCCACCCGAGCTCGTCCCTCTGACCTCAGTCCATTTCCAAATGCTCTCTGTCGCCCATGCCAAGCTGCCCCAGGCTACAGCGCCAGATGGAGGGCTCTCTGCACGCGACTCATGAAGCCACGCTGGCCTGCGACGTGTAGATAGTAGACGTCCTGTGCACGTCCTGTCCGTCTGCTGTCCGGGGACGCGCGGGGACGTCGACGCACATGCACATGCACCAGGCGCGCATGACCCGCTGCCGGGCACCCTATCGGCGACGCAGCGCTGTCAGACCCGCGAGCTCGTGTGCCAGGCGACCTTGGCTTCGCGCTGCCATCGAGAAGAAGCGCTGGTCCGAGTCAGCTTCTCCGGCTTCGCAGTCCAAATGGCAACTGTGGCCCAGCCGGCTGTCTCTACTGGACCTCGGAGCTGCTGACAGCGCAGCCCCTCAATCCCCGAATCGCGGATTCTGGAAATGCGACACCGACGATTGCACATGGTACCTAGCGGCAAGCGGAGCTTGCGAAACGCGGGGGCCATCCATGGGGCGAGTTTTTTTTCAGCCGTTCCTGATCACACGAGCATCCGGATTACGGAGGAGCGACGCATACATGCGCCGTTCTCCTGTCAAATTCCCCAATCGAGGACAATTTACGCAGTTTAAGGTAAAGAGCTCTTCATAGCACATCACAGTCGTGCACTTATCTCATAGAAAGTATAAGGAGCTATAAAAAAATACATTCCCTGAACTCGCGACTTGCGAGACGCAGCGGCCTTTGTGCGCATCCAGGGAGCGATTTCTACTCTCAGCCGTTCCTCATCGCACGAGTACCGCGGATTAGGGAGAAATGACGCATACATGCGTCGGTTCACTCTTGCCCACAGCTCTTGGGCTGCTACCCTCATCCTGACAATCTCCCCCGACATAGGAGAATTCGCAGTTTCAGATAAATGTATGCATCGTTTCACTCTTACCCGCAATTCTTCTGTCAATTTCATCTGATCTAGACCAGTCACACATTTTCAAGTGAGGAGTTCTTCATTTTCCATTATAGTTGTACACTTCTCATACGAAAACATAAGGAACTAAAATACATCCATCCATCCGCTTCCAACGTACATAGCGCATAGCCCAGCCGCTCACTCGATGTTGATCTTCACGCTCTCCTTGTTCTGTGCCTTCTGGATCTTGAGCGTCAAGACGCCCTCGGCCAGCTTCGCAGAGACAGCGCGCTCATCCACCGGGCGCGGCAGCCACACGGTGCGCGAGAAGTAGTTGCACTCGGTGTCTTCCTCAGTGTCTGCGCCCTTCGCGCCACCTTCGCGCTTCGAAACGGTCGACTCTGCGGCATCATCGTCAGCTCCGCGTGATCCCGCGCAACTGGCATGCGCGAATGTACTTACCTGATTGTTTGCCCTCTGTGCCCGCGGCCCCCTCCTCGGCGGGGGCACCGCCGCTGTATTTGCGGTACGTCTTGCCCTCGATGGTCACGCTGCGCCCCGCGTCCCCGACGTGCACATCGAGGTTCTCCTTCTTCACGCCGGGCAGGTGCGCCTCGACGACGTACTCTTTGCCCTGGTCCCGGATATCGAGCGACGGGCGCAGGATGTTGGAGGGCTGGAAGAACGGGCTGTCGAACAGGGAGCGCGAGTAAGGCATGACGCTGGATGGGTTGAAGAACGGGTCGTCGAAGAGCGAGCGCGGCTGTGCCCACAGAGAGTTGGCGCGGCTGAACGGGTCTTCCGCGAGGCGGAAGAGGGGGTTGTTGAAGAGGGAGAGAGACATTATTTGCGAGTGATATAGAGGTGGTTGGTTGAGGTAGTTTGTGAAGTTAAGTGTTGGGGGTGTGCTGCCCCACGTCAGCGCTCTAGCTGTTCACTTTATACCCTCGCGCAGGGTGAATTTGAAACGAGTAGATGATGCTGCGATGATGTTGTGATGATGTTTTCGAGAAGTTTCCGCGGGTCTGCTGAGGGAGGGCATTGCGCAAACGGGAAGTTGCCACCATCATTGAAGAACATTCAGGAACCTCCGACAGTCTGGCTAGGAGGCGTCATTGTTTCAATCACTCTAGGATCACTCTGTCACTTGACAATTCGTTCATTCGATGGCTTTGATTACTCAATTTTAATAGCTAAGCTGCAGTAATGAGCATGAACATCCGTTGATTATTTCGCCAACCTGGAATGGAAATATCGTCACGTATGAGTGGCGGCTATTCAAACTTATCAATCGCCATCTTCACCTAGCAGTTAATCGAATACCAATAAATGGCGCCGCACAGGTAGGTGACCCATAAGTATTCCATTCAGACAAGAATACTATTTTTAATGTTCACACAATGAAAAAGTCGACTCATGGAATTTCCGATCCTGCACCAATGTATGAGCCTTTCTTTCCTCCATGAGCTCTAATCGCAGCTTCTTTGCCTCCTCTAGCGATATGGGGAAATCCTCCACATCTCCCATTACCTGCTGTATAATCTCCCTGGGTAGCTTACCTAGTAATTCGCGGCTGCGGCCCAACTCCTCCGCCCACCAGTCGCGGCGCTGACACGGCACATGTGCACTAGAGATAATCTGGATATGCGGGTCAACAAGAAAGAGTGCAAGAATCTTCCTGTGACCAGGCTTGGTGGGGTCATGTAGTTTGAAAGGAGCTACGAGATGCTGAAACACGTTTGGAAAGGTAATGAGGCGTCCTTCTTTGGTGACTATGTCGCCCACGTTTTGCACTGTTGCTTCATCATTATGGGATCCGATAATCTGTAGCAGCCATGCTCTCGCATCTTGCGGATAGTCCATATCTATTGTGTCGTTGTAGGATTGTTGGCGGAAGGCAAGCCGACTTTCTGTAATGTTGCAGGAATCATAATAGTATAAAGCAGTCGCACATATGTGTTCGTTCTGGACAGACGCTATGAGGCTGAGTTGCGATGAAAGAAATAATCGCACTGACCAGTTGACCTTCAACATGCCAGCTGCCACCACCATAGTGTGGTTTATCGGGCGTCAGATGGATATTCGCCAGTTTGACAATAACCTGTAAACCCCTCTCCCCGAATTCGTCTCGCAGATCCAATAGCTTTGTTTGTTTAGGCTCTGAAAACTCGCCAACGTCCGGTATGACGAGCGTCATCTCCAAAAGACGCTGATCGTACCAAAAGTCATCTTCCTCAGGATCTCGGGCTGGTCTCACTTCCAGAGGGACATCCTCAGGGTTGCCGTACTGAGGGCCATAAAAAGGAATACGGGCCGGCGCGCGGAACCTGCCATCCTTGAGAGGGTCGAGAGTGTGGTTCCACATCACGATCGCCTTTTCTAAGATTTTCTCGATTGACTCGTACAGGGGCTTGTTTGAGGCGGGGTGTAAGTTGTTAATGTACGAAGTGATCCTAGGCAAAGCTCGTATCAAAAGTACGCCTTTCATTGACAAATGACTCACTTGACTTCGTCTCGCTCGGTGAATGCGACTTGACAAGGCAGCCACTGGAAATTCCTGCTGTATGGCTCGGGCCGAGCAGGACGGTGCCCAGACAGCGGTTTGATAGGTTTCGTGGGTGGAGGGACTGAAAGAATTTCGCCTTCACCACAGAGTTCAACGCAGTTATCCAGATTGGTGGTGGATCCTTTCAATATCCTGGTCTTTCCGTACACGACTGGGAACAAAGACGGATGGACCAAGTCAAGAACCATCTCGTTGGAGCCAGGGTGCCAGTCTCTATATACAGAAGGAATTTGCTCCAGAGGTGCTGCAGCAGACTTCAGCGCGAGACGCAGCTCTTCTGATACGATGTTGTCCGATTTGACTACATTCCCGTCGTAAGCAACCACAAGGCCCGTATCCTTGAACAGTTTTGATTTGTAGCGGAGCTCCTTGATACAGTAGTCAAACCTGTCCTCTGATAGTGCATTCTCCGTGGCTTGCGCTTGTTGCTGGTTTGTCGGGTCAGAAGCGGGTAGCGTCTCCGACTTCCACTTCGCAACAATCGTGTCATCAAAAACCTGATGGGATATCATGGGTGTAAACGACTGTTAAGTAGAAATGTCTGACCTTTCTATCCCACTCCTGCTTGTCTGTGATCTCATTCATGAGCCGCACCATCGCAATTTCGCGGAGAGTTGTAAGCCTCAGTCTGATAATCTTAGCGCATGCTACTGATTGAATCTATTGCATCGAATACGCACTGGTTAGACTCCTCGTTATCAAGTGCGTTTGGGAATAGCTCGCCGCTGAAGCCCTGGTGCTGGGCCTCGTTTTCTCCCGATCGATCACCTTCATCGAACGAGAGCGCTCTGGGAGGCGTGAAGTCCACAGGAAGACCAAAACCTGGCAGTTTGAACAATACGTTGGACATGATGGGCGGGAAGGTGTACTGGACAATATCCGTGCCGCATGCGTAACATCCTCACTTATATGAGTCATATTTTGGCTGCCACGCTCACAGCGAAACGCCGGTCAACATTCGGGGAATTGAAGCAAGGTTTTAGCTTTCAGGAACAGTAGAGTCACTTTCTATACACAAATAACGAGCATTTGGGACTTCGAAGCTGAGACGGCGGGTCATGACTCTTGGACTATTCACGCGGGCCGGACTGAGTATGATATTCAGCCAATCATGCGAGTATAACGTAAAATATGCTCACCTGTGTTTTTGCTTATGCCAGTACTCTGACGAGTGCGCATTCAACAGTATTCAAGAGTTTGACTATAGATCGGGCGCCTAATCATGCCGGCCGAGGTCTTGTCAACTCTCCCACGGTCAGTCCCATGTTTTCTCGCTCATGAAAACGACAATCCTAAGTCCTCCCAAGTCAACTCCAAATCCTTCCAGATCGTGCTTCACACATATTGAACCTGCACTGGCGCTAAACAACCCCATGCCAATATCAGTGAAGAAAGTTGTGAAACTGTGCACTCTGCTTATGCAATACACTGGAGGACCTAGTCATACACAGGACTACGACAAACAACGGCCCTCGTAAGAGCGACCTGGACATCTCGCCTCCTGCCTTCCCCTTCTCTCCCGCGCTTTCAAGACCTTTGGGCTCGCATGGCTCAGTAAAATTGGCTTTCTATACGTCTTAGCCTTTATATGCACTCTCTGGCGGCCAATGTTTGATAGCGGTTTCTCTCTTCGATTGCCCAAAGACCTGGGATCGCGCAGAAGCGGCGCAAGCTCGTGACTCTCGAACTTCGACATGCTACTGTTGATTTCCATGAATTTGAGACGATTTACTAACTTAATTCCAGGTCGTCGCCAATTTTTCATGTGCATATCACGATACAATTGTACACTTCTCAAAAAATACAAGGAACTAAAGATACATCGGCATCCGCCATTCATACACACGCGCCTAGCCTCTCTGCTTACTCGATGTTGATCTTGACGCTCTCCTTATCCACCGCCTTCGGAACAGTAAGCGTCAAGACGCCATCTGCCAGCTTCGCGGAAACGGCGCGCCCATCCACAGCGCGCGGCAGCCACACGGTGCGCGAAAAGGAGTTATACTCGGTATTTTCTTCTGTGCTCTTCGAGGCAGCTACCTCACCGGAGTCACGTTTGACGGCGGCGGTCGAATCTGGAAGATTGGTGTCAGTTTAATTTCATATTTAATAACTGGTGGGTTTACTCACCTGATGGTTTATCGTCTGCTGCGCCCGCATTTGTCGGGGCCGCTGCCGCTGCCGCTCCCTCGGTGGGAGTGCCACCGCCATATTTGCGGAATGTCTTGCCTTCGATAGTGACGCTGCGCCCTGCGTCCCCAACGTGAACGTCTAGGTTCTCCTTCTTCACCCCCGGCAGATGCGCCTGAATAACGTAGTTGCCATCCTGCTCTGTGACATCGAGCGAGGGGCGCACGATGTTGGATGGGTGGAAGAATGGGCTGTCGAACAAGGAGCGCGAGTGTGGCACAATGCTAGTTGGGTGGAAGAACGGGTCGTCGAAAATGGAGCGCGGCTGCGCCCACAGAGACGAGGGACGGCTGAATGGGTCGTCCGCAAGGCGGAAGAGGGGGTGGTTGTTGAAGAGATATTGCGAGAGAGCCATTGGTTGAGCGCGAGATTGAGGTTGTTTGTAGAGCTGTGTGTCTGGAGAGTGTTGTCTGCTGGTGGTGGTGTCAGCTAGCTGCTCCCTTTATACCATGGCGCAGGGTGTATTTGAACCGGATGGACACTACAGTGATGATTTCGAGAAATTTCCGCGGGCTTGCTGGAGGAGAGCATTGCACAAATCTGGAGTTGCCACTATCATTGAAGAACATTCGGGAACCTCCGGGGCGGTCAGGCGTATGTAGGCGTCATCGACCATGTAGCTCACTATCACTCGGTTATTCCATAATCCAATGACTCAGCGCATGGATAAGCTGCAGTATGAACATCTGGTGATTATCCGGGGATTGACATTCAGCTGAGGACCTGAGGTTGAGATTTGGAATGGCGTCACGTGGAGAAAACGTGAAGCCGGAATTTGTAACTTGAGAGGAAAAGTTTGTCTTCGAGTCCATCTTCGAATCGTCCTCCCTCCCTCTCAAAAAGACTCGAATTTGCGAGTTTACCTACTGAAGACGAGATCCTTTGTGTATCATGAGCCTCCGAATCACCACGTTGATATGCCTCAGACTTCTTCCAGCTTCGCGTTAAGTATTCTCAGAGGGCCGCCTGGAACCCATCAAGTCCAATCGACATTCCTTTGTTTCGCTGATAATGCTTCGAGCGACGCTTAGCGGAGTTGCAACGTTGATGGGTCAGGTCCGGTTGGCAGTTGCAGAGTTACCTTCTGACAAGTGCGTACCACGATATTCCTGTTTACAACACAATGTCTAATCGTGTCCTTTGGTACCAGCTCAGATTCTGTGTAGCTCTCCCGTCGTACCTATGCAAAACTTCGGGCGAAGATTGCGCGAAAAGTTACATGGCGGTCTACGTCGACTAGTGAGTCCTGGGAACAACAGCTAGGAAATCTCACCGAGACTGAGCTGGGAAGTGCCTTCGTCGATCATCTCCTGGGTGACCACGCATTTTTCTATCCCCATCACAGTCCTTCGGCATAAAAATCTTGAGAGCTAATACTTAAACTGAAGCACGGCCCTCTCTGCCTAGTGACTATTGCTTTGGCGTCTTCGATGAAGATATTTGAAAAACCACAGAATGCACATAGTCCAGATCTGGTCAGCGGCATTCTTGCGGAGTACAAATCAGATCTATGACTTAGAAACGGACAACTTCTCGCGCTCACAAGGCAACGGAATGGCCTATTCTGCGGTATTCTCATCGAACGGGTTTAAGATTGCGTTGCCCTCGAAGACAGGAAGTCCTGTGTTCCTTGGGATCGAGAGCTTGTCTTTGATGGACTCGTGGCACGGCCGTCGTGGCCAATGCCATCCAGCACATGATGTGGTTTGACCTGATTCGATACACACGTGAAGACAACTGGGCTCATATCTGTCGAAGACTTCACTACAGTGCATCAAATGTCTGCATTTGTAATGTGCATGCACTGCGAGATGCTCTACCTAGACTTTCTCAGTCTGTGTATATTCCGAAGCTAATACGATTAGTTTGAGTATGTCCCCCTTCCATCCCTCCAAGATCCTTCCGTGCAGGAAGTGGCTGGTTACGAACCTAAATCACATAGCGCCGTAGGCTGGAGATGGTTTAGATCAAAGATCATGGGTCGCGACACAGCACGATCAGGTGATCAAAGAGCGCAAATTGTGCGTCGCGTCCCTGGAAATTCGAGTAATAGCAGCCAATAGCTGGTCGTTTTCTTTGGGTGTCGCGATGTGATCAAGAATGAATGTCGGCACTCTGCACAGCAAAATGCGATTTAGCGTGTTACGACCGAGAATGGAGAGGATTTAAGGACGCCACACATTCATTTGTAATTATCACCACTTGTTTCACACGTTTTATTGCTGTTGCTAGTGAGAAACATCGCTGAATCTCACATATTCCTACCGCTCCCCTCATGCCGCGACGCGGCCAAGATGTCGAATCCCCAATATCTCTCAAAGACAGAGAGTATAAAGACTGTACCTGTCAGCTAAACCGTGTCTGCATAATCTCCCCCACCAATTCTCCATACCCAATACTTCCTTCCTATCGTGATGCCTGCTCTAAGTGCTCCCCCCGTGACATTCAATATGCCGACCATAATGGCGATCACGTATACACTCAGGCACGCCGAGCGCGATCCCAACATCTTGCTGCGTCTCTTCGCAAAGCTCGTTGAGCCCGATGTTGATCCCGAGATCCTGCAAAACTACTGCGTATCTCCTATTCCGTACCCACTACGCCGAGATGTTTTCATCTGACCTGTCTGCGCACAGGGTGCGATCAAGAGGTCGTTCATTGCGAGCGGCCAGAACCAGCTAGGCGGGCCCGCCGCTATGGGTTTCAGCGGATTCCAGCGCAGCTGCCTCAACGAGGGCCTGGTTGCGACCATGCTCACGATCACGCAGAACCAACGCCCGGATTCACGCTGCTCGATCGCGGCGTACCAGGCCCTCGATGGGCTCATGGCGCTCATGCACCGTGGCACCCTCGCTGAGCGACGCGGGTTGAGGGACGAGCTGTTCAGAGGCGGCGTGCTCGAAGTTTGCTTGGCAAAGCTCGCGGACCCGCTGTGCCTGCACCGCAGTCTTGCCGTCATG
The DNA here is from genome assembly GCA_014898675.1 of Athelia sp. TMB. NCBI lineage: Eukaryota > Fungi > Basidiomycota > Agaricomycetes > Atheliales > Atheliaceae > Athelia > Athelia sp. TMB. The sequence goes on along the minus strand of JACXVL010000089.1, from coordinate 75,956 downwards.
ACGCTGCGTGCACTTGCGGGTTCTGGCTTCCTTGGTGAAAAACTGTCGCCCGCACAGACGAGTGCGGTCGTCGTCGCGATGGCTCGCTACACTCTCGCTGGGCCGGAGGCGTGCGTCGCGGAGATGCGGGCAGAGACGACGACGTGGCAGAGTGCGATGTTCATGGGCAGCAAAGGAGTGAGTTAAGCAGTCTGATTTCAGCGCTCGTGCTCTCTGACATCATCGCACCCATCCTTCGTAGATCCCTGCGTCGCGGTCGACCAAGTACGTTCCGCGCTACTATGCCATGAGCCAGGAGAATGCGATGTGGGCAGTCCACGGCTTGCTCTGCCGCGACCCACCCCCGAAGAAGAGCTTCTGTCTCGAAATCGTGCAGGAGAACCCCGAGGTCTTCGATCTGCTGCTTCAATGTGCCGCGCTCCCCCGTCCGCCCTGGTACCCCGAGTCCGAGGTATGCACCTTCATTAACCCATTGGTCGCGATACGCTAATACCACCTTCCAGGCTGACAGCACCGCAAGCGAGGTCCTCTGCTGCCTTCTTCAGTGTCCGCTCGACATCATCCCTGGAACCACTGCCTCGTACGAAGACGCGGCAATGAAGGCGGAGGCCGCTGCCGAATGGCAGGCCATGGTCGAACTTGTCAGAGTCTTTGTATCTCGCCCTGGCTGGGTCGAGGCCATTATCGCCGTCTGGGCCAAAGTCGACAATGAGAAGGTGGACACGATCACCCCGTACGTCTTCTTACTTTTCAAGCCTTCTCGTTTTAACACGTCGTCGTCGCACAGGATGTTTGCTCAAGTGAAGGAGAAATACCTCGCGCAGGAGCCTCCAAATCGTAAGACTTTTCTGGAGACCTTTGGACACCGCGGTGCGCTCATACATGTATTATCTGTGAGGCAATTTCTGATGTCTTCCCGATATCAGGCTTGCTGCGCATATCTATCTTCCGAATTATAGCCACCATATCATATGCAGCGGAAGACTGCGAAATAGGCGATGCGTCCCTGGTGTCGCTGCTCCGCATAGCCTACCTCGGCTCGACTATCATTGTTCCTCGCAACGAGACCGACCCAAAAGACCTAGGTAATCATGATTCTCCTACCTTCCCGTCACGTGTCTGATCTACGAACAATAGTCGCAAAATATACTTGGCTAGAGCGTACCCAGGAAATCTACCGCTCGCCAATGTACACAACTGAGGCGGACTTCGGCGTAAACATCATCGAGGCCCCCGTGCAGTTATCTCCGGAGTCTATCCTCGGCCCCACCGCGCTCATTCGCGTCCTCACCGTCCTCGCGCAGCGCGGCGCGCTCCCCATCGTCGCACTCCCCTCGGGCACATCCCCCTCCACCTTGCTCAGCCACACGGAGCAGATTACCAGTGCGCCCGCCGTGCGCCAATGCATCGCCGTAGCGCGCATGCGCGTCCCCGCGCGCCGTGCGGTGGGTGCGGAGCGCTGGACGAAGGATCGCGAGGCGGACTATGCGTGCGCCGCGTACACGGGCGCGGCGGAGCTCGCGGCGGCACTGTGCGCGTTCGATGCGGCGACGGGGGGCGAATACGCGGGCGAGATGAGCGGCGTGCGCGAGGAGCTGGTGCTGTGCCTGGGGGAGGCGGCGCAGATGGCGCTGGAAATGGACCACTGGCGCAAGGCGTTGAATCTAGCGGGGTGTGCGGTCTCTGCCGGGGAGGGTGCGTCTTCTGGGGAGGTGTTGGATGCGGGCTTGAAGAGCAAAAATCTGCAGCGCGTGGAAGCGGCCAAATCTGAACTGAACCTGTGATCTTTACTGTTACATTGTAATCTCCATCGCCCGCGCCCCTCCTCGTACTCTATCGTATATATATGTAGCCTAGATGTATCTAAAAACTTATTTCAATCCCGATTGTACTAGTTCATAAAATCTTGCCGATTCTTGGGCGTATGCGTAATCGTCGAACACCGTGACATAGTCCTCATGCTCATGCTCATTGTGATATTATCTAGCAGAAGGCAGCAGCGCATCCAGCCCGCAGTTGGTCGTAGGTTCAAATTTTCGGCAGGCTCAATTTAAACGCGGCTGACTGCTAGTTGAACGCTTAGCAGTCAGCCTCGTAGTCTGGTTCTAAATCAAACTGAGTATGGAGCCTGTGTCCAACTGCTTGGAAGTTAGCCTCCCACACGGCATGACGCTCGGCAGTCAACCACCTGCCTTTCCGAGGTATCGTCAGCCGCTGCTCAAACATATATAAGGACCCCAAATAACGCCTACATTCCTCATCCTGACACCCTCAGGCCCATCTTGCAGATGGTCGTAGTATCCCTCTCTGCTTTTACCTGGTCGCCCGGAGTGCACACCTCGCCGGCACGAACCCGACCTTCCAATTCCCCCCCCCCCCCCTCACCATCCTCGACTCCTCTGTTATACCCGAAACCTGTAGGATATCCGAAACCAGTAGGAGCGGACGAGTCCCGGATGGAGGCAGGCGTCCCTACCATGACGCCAACCCGCCGAGTGTGGGTCTCTGTAAGTTTATTTCCCCGCCCGTACTTCGATCCACAATGCTGACACGCCTTCTTTTGCAGCGGAGCCAACCACCCATACACGTTACCGACAACCGCGATGATTCGCCCTCAATGTTATGAGATTATCTTGGAGAGGAGGTGCTCCCTGTACCGAAGGACCGTCACATTACTCCGATGAAAAACGATGCCCGTGTGTGTAGCGAAGGACTCCAACGCAGAGCGTAGCAGGATGCGACTGGTCCACTTCGGCGCCTGGAGCCGAGTAGGATGCGGGTTCCTGTCAGGTGCGCCCGATGTATGGCGGTGATGCTAAGCATACGGCATGACTGGCTCGCTGCGGATGACTCTGGAGCTACCGGGACGGACATCGGTCGTTGATAGGACCCGACGGACCAACGTACAGGATTTGAGCCTTGACTTTCAGCATTCGACGCAGGCCGTGAGGCCTAGTGTCAAAGTATAGCATTGGGGGAGACCGAGGAGCGAGGTCTGGTGTTTGTTTGTCGGATGGGTGGCGGGCGATGAAGAGAGAACTTGCTCGGGGGCATGGACTTTTACATACCACTTCGTTCTTGTTTCTGTTGGGCTGGTTGCGCTCTTCCTGTATTGTTCTGTAATGGACATCCTTGATTGGCGTAAACTCTGTGTGAATCTATTCTCAGCAGGCTGTATGGTGTAAGAGGGTCATATCGTGTATCTGAAAAGGGGACTATCGTCGCCCAACTCCCTAAACTCGTGCGCCCGCTCTTCAGTGATACCCTCCCTCACGCACTGGGCCTCTTTTTTCTTGTTCAATCTGTTATAGTCCCACATTGCATATATCGAGAGGATGATACTATACAGAAATACCGGGTCAGTTTGATGAGCGTAAAAAGATCGGTAGCGTTACTTACGTGAGGCTTAGCCAGCCCATGCTAGAGGAAAAAGAAAGGAAGGTCAGTCAGAAACAAGATCAGTCATCGAGGAAGGTAGCCCACATTGTGCCGTGTCCAATATGGAAGCGTGGAGGGTCGATGTAAATGAACGAGGAGCATATACTGCGGTTGAAGGCAATTCAGCAAACTCGCATGGGAAGACCGAGCAAGAGAACGCACCCGCCAAGATTGCCAATGCCTATGACCATAGCAATCACAACACCCCTCTTCATGTCGCCACCCGCGTTCCCGCCGGCCCAGGCCAGATCGACTGCAATGGTCGGGAACACCCCCACAGCAGCCAGCACAGCGCCCGCGTAGCCCGCCCCGGGTTTGTCAGTCACATACAGCACAATGTACCCAATGAGCGACACGAAGGCGCCGCCGATGACGAAGGGCCCGCGGAGCTTGTACTTGTCAGAGATGATGCCCACCGCGATGGTAAAGATACATCCGGCGGCGAAGGGCGGCACGGTGAGGAGCTGCGCGTTCGCGGCGGAGTAGCCGAGCTCGTTGATGATCGTCGGCGTGAACAGAGAGATTGCGTAGACGGGGATGAGCACGCCAATGTAGATGCCAATTTGGAGGTACGTGTGGTAGTCGCACATGGCCTGCCAGACGAATTTCATGTCGAAGTGCGTGGCGGCGTTCCGCGAGTCGTCCTGTAGCATCTGCACAACGTGGGCGCGTTCAGTCTCTGTAAGGAATTTTGCGGTCGCCGGATACTAAATGATATCAAGAACCAGAGATCATGAGTGGCTGTCACGGTCATAAATTAGAGCAAGCCTCACGTCGTGCATGCCGAAAAAGGAGAAGACAGCGACGAGGACAGTCACTGCGAAATATATCAGCTATAGTCTTTGATCATCTCGCAATCAACTTCACCAATTCCTTCGAGACAGAACTAGATGGATGATATGAGATCACACCTAGAAACATATAGTGCAAACTTACAATCCACTGCCATCCATGCAGACCACCGATGCTACGCACCATGAATAAGTATCGCTGGTTCTGACACAGCAGCATTGGAAGCTTACCCTTCCATATGCTCAATGCCATATCTGTGCAGGCGTTTAGTAGGAATGGATATCCTCAGAGAATATGGGACTCACGCGAGAAGCCCACCGAAAGCACCTGCGACAGTTGCAGCTGAGAAAAAAATGGCGACCTGCGAGTGCAGCGTTGAGATCAGCGACTGCCGAGATCGATCTGATTTGGCAGTATTACCCTCTTTGCTTGTTCGGAACGCGGGTACCACAGAGAGATATAATATGTCACTCCTGCATGAAGTCAGCGAGGCTAAGCGACCCACCAGCGCGCAACTTACCAGGGAATAGACCGGCCTCGGCTAATCCAAGAAAGATACGCGCACTGAGGGCTGGTATCAGCGATCGAAATGTTATGAGCATACAAAACGACGCACATGATAAGACCTGTGTAGCTGTTGACGAGGCACATGAGAGTCATGATAAGGCCCCAAGCAAGCATAATGGTCGGGACTGTCGAGATAATCGCAAATAAGTCTTCAGAGTCATCCAAGAATCGATAATACCCACTCCATCTTGAAGGTCGGTACAATTTTAGAGCAATGTTCCTGTCACGCGAGTGTTTTGGTGAGCGTGATAGAGATCGGATATTGGTGTAACGTACGAAGGGACCTCCGCAAGGCAGTATAGAATCTGATCGAAAATGAGTTGGTACAATTGTCTTGCTGGTTAGGAAAATGACTGACGAAGAAGACTGCGGCGGCAGTGTTATATCTGTACCCCGTTAGCTTCAGGTCTGTCGCCATCCCAGCAACCTTTGCATTTCCAATGTTGCTTCGATCCCTAGTGCACACGTTCCATGTAAACTGGGCACTGGCTCGGCATAGGAGTGGTGGACTCACAAGAACGAAAGCAGATAGAGGGCGGACACGAAAGGAAGAAGATGCCTATGTCGTTGAATTCAGTTTCTTCCGACTTTCAGTCGCTCTTCGCATTTGTGTGCACTCACCAGTCGAGCTTCCTTAGAATCCTCTTCCGCTCCGCAGGCAACAGTTCCCCTACACCATCCTCTTTGCGCGCTACCAGATCCTTTTCATCAAACGTTTGGTCGGCGTCCTTTGAAACGGATGGGCGCGAGGTATGCGATTCCGACATGGTGGTGAAAGAGAGCACGTACAAGACTGGCTCCTGCTTGGTTCTTCTTTATATGTCACCTGGACCAGGAACGGGGAGTCAGTGTTTGGATAAACAGCATTGCCAAATGATGATCGTGAGCAATGGACACTAACAGTAAAAGTCTCCACCTGTCACGGTATGATCGGCGAGTCCGTGCCGAGACGTAGACGTGGGGAACAGATCTAGATTGAGCCGTGCCCAGGATTACTGAACCCTTCATGCAATTAAACTGCTATCAATTGCGCAAGAGATTGCGCAAGTGTCTGTGAGAACTGATTTGAACCATGAGGTTTTGACCCTTACTTCAATCCCAACTCCGAATGGGTCTAATCTAGGGCCGCGGCAGCATCGACTCTCGAGATCTACCCCGTGGGGTCATGGTGCAAATTCGTGCGTAGTGTGCATTCGGCCGCGGGCAACCTCCGAGTCGGACATGATAGCATATAAACACAAGCCGATCTTCCAGTGATATAAGATCCGTTTCAGAGCGCTGAACAGCGCTGAACATGTACAGTAATGTACAGGCAAGATGTCCTGTTAAACTGCTTTGAGAACGCACTTGCCGTGCCAAAGGCCGAAACCTTCTGCTCGTCTGACAGATCAATAATATATCGATCAATGACAGACCGTGATGTTTACATGCCGCGGAATAGAAAGAACAGACATCATGGTATGTGCTATCGGTCAAGAGTGAGCTCTTCTCAACTCAGTGCAGATGCAGGGTATAACCGGTTAACCAGTAGAACTCAATCGTCAGGTGCGCCGAATGCACCCTTCTTCGTCTTTCCCCCTCGCTTGCTCCCAGACCGCCCTCCTCGAGCTCGTGTGCTGCCCCGGCCCCGCTTGGAGCCCCTCGAAACCGGGGTATTGCGTCCGGATGACTGCGCCCCGTCCGGATTTGGGCATGCTATCAGGTGAAGTCACATTAACATGTCAAGAAGTCAGCATGTAGACAAACATACCATTGCTCCAATGTCCTTCTTGTCCGCACTTATAGCATGCTCCCGAACCGCCCGAGGCTGCATTCTGCGTGGAATTCCCGAAGCTCCTTGCACGTTTAGCGGGTTCCTCGCCCGTGGCTTCAGTGCATGCTGGGTGAGAACATCATGAGTAGCTGAAGATGAGATTTGCGATGTCGGTATGCCTTACCATTTGCCCAGTGACCTGGCTTATGACACTGTTTTACACGCCATCAGCAGCTGGTGGAGGCGCAGTAATATGCGAACGAACCTTGTAGCATTCTCCCGAGGATGCGCCGGACCCTGCTGCAGAGTTTGTTCTAGCCATCCCTCCTGCGTTACCTCCTCCAGAGGCTCCAGCGTTCCGTGGCGGCTCGTCTCCCCATTCAAAGAAGTCGCATTTGACATCCATCGTCTTGTGGCACGTCCAGAATACCTTCCCTTTGTTGGGGCCCTCTTTCACAACCGTCCTCTGAACCGCGTCTTCCTTGCATATACATTGTCGTGCGGGCTCTTCTCCCTGAGGAAACTATGTGTGAACAAGGCTGAGGATTCAAAACGAATGCCCTTACTGTGCGGTTGGAATACGTTCTCTTCGCTGGCACTACACTCGCACGCGATCCGCTGCCGCTCGCTACAGGCCCAGACGGTCCAGGCGGCGCACCTTGCCACTCGAAAAAGTCACAAGTGCGGTTGTTACCACACGTCCAGAAACGCTTGCCCTTGCTCGCAGACTCCTTCGTGACTGTGCGCTCTTCTGCAGGGATGCCGCATTTGCACGAAGGACCGACATCACCTCCCGCTCTGTTGTTGGGCTGAAGAGGCTGCGGAGGAGGCGGAGGGGGCTGCCGAGCGCGACTTCGGGGTGCGGGCGCTGGCGGTGCAGCACCGAAATCGTCGTCATCGTCTGGTGGTGGTGGCGGGGCACGAGCAGCAGCAGCGCCGCCGCGGCCTCTGCGTCCTCGAGTACTTGGAGGAGCGCCGCCTCCTCTGGCTGCACCCCGGCCAGCGCCTCCCCTACCTCCTCGACCGCCACCTCCTTCACCGCCACCACCACCTCCACCACCGCCACCGCCCCCACCGCCACCGCCACCTCCAGCTCCCCCGTTACCACCATTACCGCCAGCTCCGCCCCCACCTGCCGCACCATTGCCCTCGATGTAGTTCCGTACACTCTGTAGAATCTCTGTCAGATCTTTATAAAACGCACAACACGCGAGTGTAACTGACCGATACGACTTTGTTGAAGTCCGCTTTCGCTCGGATAAACATGTCTTTGTACTGCTCGATGCTTTCTACGAGCATCTGTTGCTTAGTTTTATTGCCCTGACAGATCTGTACCATGCTCCGCTCCGTCTGTAGAGCAAGCCCAATCGCAACGTTAGCATGCGTGTATACGGAAGCATAAGAAAGGGTCATGAGCGGCCACACACCTCTCGTCGGAGTTGGGGTTTACTCAAACTCCTCTCGAATCCGATCTGATTGTAGCCCTCAATCAAGCCAATGCCCAGCGTAGATGGCACGAGATACTTTGTGGCTCCTTCCATCCGTTCCAGGACGTACTCCCGGTCCACAATGGTCTGGATATGTTGCGCAATAGTCGCGTCCGTGCCTAACAAGCTTTATTCAATTATTCGCTTTTTCTACAAAGATTTCTGACTCACCGATACCATTCTTGTCCATGAGTGAGACTAGATCTGCCTCGGTGAGGTACGACGGACGCGACGTCTCACCCTCACGAAGTTCGCACACTGAAGGCATGAATTCCTCCCCTTCCTCGAAGTCGGGGATTATCTTCCCAGTCCACTTGTCGTACGGGTATACGTCGAGGTAGTTCCGCGCCAAGATCGTCAGCCCTTTGCAACAAATTGTTCATTAGTTTATGGAGAAGGCAAGCGAGATGACGGTATCGCATAGGATATGACACATACCACTGGCATGAAAACTCTCTGCCCCGCACTCGATTTCGACTGTCTTCTCCCAGCCCTCTGCATCCTTGCTACAGCACGCCAAATACCGCCTGGTGATAAACTCGTACACGCGCTTCTCGTCCCCGGCGAGGTTCCCTGCGTGCGCAGTGGGATGAATCGGCGGATGAGCCTTGTCATCTTTCTTGCCTCGTCGCGGATTAGTGAAGCCGCCACCGGTTTCAAGACTGTTCACACAGTACGTCAGGGCCAGGGATAATCAGAGGGTGGAAGAGATAGAAATCTAACTTCGTAGCAAAAGCTCCCCAGGACGGATCGACAGACTGCTTGTGGATGAGCGACATGTGGTCGAATTGGGGATCGAATATGTCTGTCTCTGTGCGCGGGTAGGAGAGAAAGCCTTGCTGGTATAGCTTCTCCGCGATCTAGAGACGGGTTTTTGAACTTAGTACAGACATTGATGTATCGGAAGGGACAGTAGGGAAGACCGACGTCAAGTAACTTCTTCGGCGCCAACTTGAGCAGCCTTGACCCAGATTTTTGAAGTTCAACAGTCGTCAGTGGCAGTGGTTTCCTATACCCCCCCCCATAGTTATTAAAGCCTCCGCGAATCTCAGAAGGTCAGGACAAACACACCATTTCTTAGTAGGTTTTTGCACGACCTTTACGACGTGCGCTACTGGGTTGCTCACCACATGCTCGTAAATAGCAGACGCCACCGGGAACTCGAACAGGTGACCCCGACGCCACGTGAAGACAGTTTCTTCTGGTGCAGACGAGGAAGAGGTGGTTCGGGAGAGGGAGAGGAAGATGTACCAGAACATCTCGGGCTTGAAGCTCTTCACTTGTGTGTACCTAGATACGACAAAACCGAGGGTGGGGAATTGGCACGGGCCTATATGCACGGTGAGCAGTTACGGACGCGCAGAGGAGGATTATACACAAACCATAGGATACAGGGTCCCGTTTGTCGTTGAGCTGCGCAAAGCGGCTTTGGAGAGCTAACGTCTGCATGCGCGTGAACGCTGCCCCAATGCGAAGGTCAAGCAAAATCCGTGCATCGACTGCATCGGCTTGGGCACGGTCGAGCTCTACTGGGTGTTGGGCAGCGTTGTGTATCTGCCTGTGAGCTCGCATGAATATCCAAAATACACCAAAACCCAAACACAGGGACGTACTGGGCAATGATAGCGCTGAACCGAGCACGCTTCACAATGATATTCCGCTTCGACTTCCTGCACACATTCGCAATTTCCATTCCAATATGTTCGCCTTCCCTATCACAATCGGTCCATATCATGAGCATATCAGCCGACCTGCTCTCGTTTAGGAGATTTCTCTCAATCGTCTTCGAGTCGGTCGATATCTTAGTCTCGATTGGAGCGTCGAAGAGCGCGAAGGGGTCGCAGGAGTTCCATTTGCGGTGGTCGTCACCGAAGTCATGTGTGGTAAGGTGGCCAGATACAGAGGTGACAGTGAAGGTGGAATTCGTCTGGGGGTATGTAAAGTCGAAATTCTTGATATACTTGTTGGCAGATGGGCGCTAATGACTGGGGTAGGAGAAGAAGATGAAGAGAGGAGGGGAAAGATACTCACTGTTTGGAATTGACCCCCAGAAAGAATAGCACTGATTGATCGCGCTATGGACGGTTTTTCGGCTACGCACAGAACCCTCATAAGTCCCCACTCCCGAGACTATGGCAAAGACACGTCGTCCAAGTATTCGCTTTGACAAATGTCTCGATAATGGTAATATCACGAGTCCTTCAATACGAAAGAAATCGTATAATCAAACGGCTAGAAGTAGGGGAAGCGAAAGCAGGGAGAATAGCCAAGTGAGATCGATGGAGGCGACGCCTTCGGACTGCAGAAGAATATGATGGATTGGGTTGATTCAAAGAGCTCGTGCGGTCTTTCAGACGCGCTAAGAGGTTACTACTGGAGTGTAATCAAGGAGAGGCTGGAGGAAGGGTGACAGAACGAATATTCGGATGCAGTCCAGTCACGGGCCGGTATGGACGCGTCTGTGGAGACCACGTGGAACGCGTTTTCCAGCAACCCTTTCACTTTTTCAATGCAATCTTTTGCGTTTGACTTCAGACTTGCACATCAACTGACATCCAAGACTATCAAAACTTAGTAAACACAGTGTGTGCAATTACCTCGCTGGAATCTTCCTCCGTCCTTATTACTCATTGCTGCAAGCTAGGCAACATCATTGGTATTTTAATACCATGCTTGTTGACACCATACCGAACGCCAAAGATCTAGACATTCACGCAGTGCCAGATGAGATCTTGGCCGAAATTTCCCTTGAACTGTGCATCGCGAAACCTTTTTCGCTCTACGAACTGCTGCTCTACGAAAGACCCCCCATCTCTACATTGCCTCTCGTGCTCGGACGCGTGTGCAGACGATGGCGGGTGGTCACAGTTTCTTCTCCGAGGCTTTGGACGAACATTTTCATAAGTTTCGAAGAGTCTTCGAGCTTTGCATACGCCTTCCCCCTCTTCCAGCTCTTCGCGGCCCGTTCGGGGGAACGTTCACTGAACATCGCCATCGGTTTCAGCTTCACTGAGACGCACATGTTGCGCCCCGACGAGTTAACGCAATTCCAGTCGTTTGTCAATACCCTCGCTGCTTCTGTGGAACGTTTGGCAGTTTTTGACAACATATGCTACAGCGTCATTCCTTCCAGCAATAGAGCAAGCTCTTGAGCGGAGAATCCCGTGGTCCATGCCGATGCTCGAAAAGCTAGCATTGCAAGAAGTTTGGCCACAGATTTCATGGCCGGATTTTGATGATGACATTCCCGCACCATTGCAAATGTTCTCCGTTGCTCCCAAACTGCGGCATGTTGATTTGTCCACTGACTTTCAGCTCTTCCGCTGCATGGCCATTCCATGTGGTCAGATCGAACGTTTTGATTCTTTCGGGGATGATGTGCAAGGCTGCAAGCAGCTGCTGACACATCTACCCAACCTCGTCCGTTGGAACAAAGTATCGGAGCAAAGGGGGGCATGAGCCATCCCCTCGAATCTCTTGACGTACATTTCCACGAAGAGCACAACATACTCAATTTCTTTCGGATGTTTGAGCTCCCTGGCTTGGTTGATCTCCGTGTGGATTGGAACAAGCCGTGGGGACCACAAACACAAGCAACAATTATCACATTTCTTTCAGCATCGGCAAGGTTGGTGAGACTCGCCCTCCACACAAAAGAAGTCTCGCAAGACGATTTCCGTTCTATTTTGATTCAGACGGCCACGCCTTGCTTGAATGATTTTGAATTCCTGCTTGGAAGGATGCCCAGCGGTATCCCCACTGCCTTCGGCAAACAGTTGCTTGAAGAGCTCACCTATGCAGAGCCAGATCCGCGCATAAACCGCGCCGGTGGTCTTGTGTTACTACCAAATCTGCGAGCGCTGAGCTTGCTGGGCCAACTGGAAATCGAACCCGCTGCGTTTACTGCGATGATACGCTCAAGAACGAGGAGCGGTGCGGCTGACAGGGCTTATCAGGGATGTGCAACGCTGCAGTTTCTATACGTCCACTCTTTAGATAACGCAACCTCGTTGAAGATCGGGGAGCTGGCGGAGATTAAGGCAATCCTCGGAGAGAAAGCAGACATTCGGCAAATTGCTCACGTATCTCTGCTTTCCCCAGCATTCCCCGCGCTCCTGTAACACAAGAACTCGCAATTCTCATCGTGCTGGATTTTTATCTCACTTATGCCCATGCGATAGTTTCTCTGACGGCTCCCGCACTCCCGCGTTATTCTTAATTAAAAGTGACTCATACCTCGACACTATTGCGCCAATATCATCACCTTCGCTATCTCGCTTTCAAACCGCAGCAAATGACGGAATTGCATCTGCCCGGTGCCGAATCCATGCGATAGCTTTCCTCAGACAACCCATGCACCTGGAGCAAGCCGTAACCGACCGAAGTATACAAGCTTCGACTGTGCGGAACAGAGCCATACTGGTGATATAATTAATGTGCCAACTATGTATGCGATGCGTGTGTACCTAAACTATCTAATCCGGCCCGTGAGGCAAAAAGTCTTGCGAGAGCAACATTTCAGCAATAATCACAGAGGCTGTGATCTGCGCAAATCACGCTCTGGGATATCATCATCCATAGCCTCTTGAAGCCGCCGTGTGCGAACGGGCTCTGCAAGAGCCGGCTGTGAGAAATGTTCCCGCAGGCGGTTGCTTGCTTGACGTTGGACCTTGCATGCAGAGATTAGTTTTGGGGATGGCAAGATCGTCTACAAAAAGCTCACCTCGCCGCCAACTGATCGCGTGATTTGGAAGAGAGGCCCAACAAGGCCGAGCTGCACGGTAATCCATCTTGACCAAAATGTAAGCCCACGGGAAGAGATGTGTATATATGGAGGTTACTCACGCCGCACCGAGACCAATGACAAGCACGGTGAAATATAATGGGTTGAAAAGTACCGCCATCGCCTCGTTCCATCCCAAAACCACGATGACACCGTACATCCATAACGGGATCTGGGCGATGCTTGCCACTGTGCTCCGCTTAGCCTCGACGTAGTAAGCGTCTGCATCACGACGGAACTTTGCGGTGAGCTCGAGCTCCTTCGTTTCGGTGAAAACGGTGAGAGTCGATTCAAAGTCAAATTCATCTTCTCCTATTGAAAGCACAGATGCATCGGAGGGAAGAGTATACTGGCGGGATTTGTCCACTGGGGCGATTTTGGAGTATAAGGGAATAAGCTCGAGAGTCTGTCGAGTATCTCTGTTAGTAATTGTAGTTGTGGACTGTAATGGACAGCACAAGCCTGGTCTCGGGCTTTCTTGAAAGCACCATCAATGTCATCTTCTGGTTTCCACACACGAGGAACACCATGCTCATCGTAGCGGAAGCGCTCTTCAAAGTGACCTCTCAATTTATTGAGGATAACAGCATCGGCAGTCTGCTCGTCGATCTTGGCTCGCAATGCAAGCCAAGCGCGCTTACGCAGAGTAGCTAAGGCCGTGTTGTTTTCTTCCTCTGTGCAGTTGAAGCCTTTACAAAGTCAGTCAGCATGGGAGTATGCTCTGAAAGATGTTCTATTTACTTTTAGCCTTGGCGAGGTAAATGCCTTCAGATTTGTCTAATGTGTCCTTGAACGCCTTGAGGACTTGGTCCCACATATGCGGATCCGCTTTGTTCAAAGCTAAATCGACTGGTTCGGATATCTGTTTCTTGAAATTGCGCTATAGTGTGGCATTTCAGTATCGGGTTTAGTATGTCGCCCGCATCGGAAACTGACCTCGATTGCATTGACCATCTTCTTCGTCTCATCCTTCCTGCACTGGTCTCCGACGCTGACAAGCTCGTCATTGAGGAGATTCATCTCATCTTCCCAAGTCCAATCGGTTCCCTCGACAACAGCTTCTCGAGCACCGGTCTTGAAGCGCGCTTCGCAGCGCTCCCTGGCGTTTGAGACGACATCGGCAAAGCTATAGTCATCGCCCTTGAGTCCATCGAGCATCTCCTTCTTGAATTGCACAAGACAAGTTTTGTGTAAATTTTTGAGCTGTCCGAGGAAGAGGGGGGAAAGAGTGCTATCTAAAGAGGCGATTAAATCGGCACGCTTGCGCTTGTAGACGCCTTGGTGATAACGCGAAGCGTCACGGTCATATCGGGCTGTAGAGCAAATTTAGTGTGATGAACAGACATATACATGAGAACTCACCGAGCGCATCAGTCCTCCAATTCCGCATCATGTCTCCTAAGCCATCGACCACCCTGCCTGCTTCGACTGGTCGTTTCTGCGATTTGGCTTGTTCTCCAAACTCTGCCAAAGCCACACCAGAGATTTCGTCACAGCGGAATTGAGCCAGAAGCTCTTGCTGGGTGGGCAGGTCTAAATCCTTATTTGTCTGGACTTGTTCCCAAATACCCTCCATATAGAACGGAAGACCATCAGCGGGTATCCGCTTGTGGTATTGTGTCTTGAAGAGATAATCGGGCGCGCTGGTGTCCACGAATCGCTGACGCAGGTTGGCAACCTCCGACTCAAACTTGTCAGGAACGAGAATCTTATGGGGCAGAGCCGTGAATCCCAAGTCGAAGTAGTCGGAGAGTTGCATGTTAGCAAGCTCTGCTGGCTTCGAGAGTTGGGCCCAGATTTTCTGCAAGTCTGCGGTAATAGTTGCCTGGAGGTTGGCAAGTGGGGTCACACCAATATGGTCACGAATTACGAAAAGGAGGAGTGTCCGTCCGGTAGTCCTGACATGTTGTGAGTATGGGCGTTGAGATAGCGTGTGGGAGCAACTTACCCATCTGCTGTCTTCTTCCCAAACAGACCCAGGTTGACCTCGAAAACGGTCTTGAGCAGCCCCATGTTTGCGCCCTGGTAAAGACCGACTTGATGCTCCCACAGGTTCAAGATCAGGATTTCCGAGGACGCCAAGGAGAATAGTGCAGATTTTCGCTCGAAATCCTTCCCAGACGATGAGATTTAGTTGGCCTGCCAGAGCGACGAACTGACCTGGTCTTCCCCACGCTCCCGGCCATCCGTACCCTCAACATCCATGACCATAACATTCATGTTCTTGCCTCTGCACATCCAAATGCCTGACAAGCGAATTAAATAGGGTTGTCATGATTCGCGTGATTGAGCCATGCTTACCCTTAGTGGTTTGTCTGCGCTGAGCTTCGTCCATAACGTCGAAAGTGGTTCCAAATAATCTGTTCAGAAGCGTACCTTCAGGTTCATTTAGCATAGTCTCGATATTTAACTTTCATGAACATACTCTTTCCGGTCGACTGTGAACCAAACACGGCCACAATGTTATAGTCGAAACCAGCATCTCTTAGTCCCCAATGTCCAATCTGGGTGGAAAGATCCGGGCTGCAAGCAGTACTTAGCTTTCGGTAATGGTTTATAGCAAAAAACCCACGTGAATTTCTTCTCGTCGTCGATGATTTGTATGCGCTCTGAGGTGCCAGGTGTAGGTAGGTTCGGTGACGTCGAGACCAGTTGTGACGTGGTTGATGGAAGTGCGGCCATGCCTAGATTGCTTGGAGAATATGATATGGTTCCAAGGAGAATATGGGGCCCTTAAGGATGGGGCGGTTGGTAGGGAATTCGTAGGCCAGTGGACGTGTTTGTAGCCAAAAGGCCGTGGCTCGGCTGAAGGACGTGACACATGGCCACGCGACTCACACGCGACTCACACGCCACAACTGCCCTTGAACTGCGGTTGGCACCTTGCTTGCGCCTTTCTATCTTGGAGTGAGCGCTATCCATGCGGTGATTAAACATTTCTTGTGTTCTGATCAAAAGCGGATTCATATTGACATTCAGCTCGATGAGTGGCATATGTCTCTTCAAACGTTCTAATTAATTTCAACCATCAAGTACTGAGCTGCGAAGAAAACCTGCGATGTGACACCTACTGCGAGAGCGACTCCACTCATGAGTGGGATATATTTCCTCCCGAGCATGTTTTGTGCATCAAGAGACCGATGTAATCAAAACAGCAAAATGATAAGATAGCGTGGAGCGTGCTGTATACCCAGCGTTATAGGCCCAGAGATAGTGGTAATGGTACACACGAGCTAACTGTGTGTTTGATTAGCATGAGGCTCAGTCGTGTCTGCAAAATTTAGTGCTTCATTACCGTCAGGCGCGAACGGCGCGTGGGCTAATTATTGGACGCGCTCATTCACGTGACCCAGGCTTCTTGCTTGCTTTGTCCTTGCTACACTCCCTGACTCCCGTACGATCTTTCCTGACTTTTCTGAAAGCTTCTATAAAGCTTTAATAGCCTGCTGAATTTATCATGGATATTTCAGAATGTTACAGAATATAGTAGGTTCGTATGGATCCTCCTCCAACTGATCAGATCTCTCCTAGTAATCCTTGCTAGAGGAATCCATAAAAGACAGATGGAAAAGTCAACCATCGCATCATTTAGCACTAGTAGCGCTTACAACGAGTGAGCCTGAGTGAGCAGCGTGAACGGTACAATCGCCGTCAGAAAGTTATTTCGACCTTTGGTAGCCTTTTGTTCTCCTCTCACCGATCAATCGGAGACCTAGCGTATTGGACATTTCTTCTCCACCAACATACATTGAACAATTCACTCGCGGTCTCCACGGTCTACCATTCCATACGCTCAAGCCATTTTCTAACCAACATACGCGCTCGTCCAAATTCGGCAATTTCCGAACTAATACCCAATTTTGGCCGTGCACCCAATCAATACTAGTATCGTCCACTTTTGTTCTTAAACCACCAAAACCACCTTCCTCTTCTCATCTTATCTTCCGACGGACAGTAAACTCAGCAATCGTCAGAAAGGTATATGTTGTAGCTGACCATGGACAGGTATATGGAACAAGGCGATGCGCAATCTGTAACATCGAATCATCCCAACAGCTCGATCCTTTACGATCGAGCCGACATAACTCCAAACACCCTTCTGCTCTCCCGGATAGGTCCACGTCAGGATTCAATAACAGAGGATGATTCTATGGAAGGAGCGTGTATCGACATTGGCTGTGAACCGCAGCCTGTCTTTCCTTTGTCCATCAACAACAGTGCCGGTGGTGTTATCCGTCTGGGGAAACACATCCTTTCGGAACAATGGGTTTCTCCAAGCATTCATCATGAGATCAACTCGGACTCCGATGAATCGAACCCATCGTATTCCCCCAAAAATTTGTCGCTGTTGAAGAGGGTGGTCGATCCACCCTATGCCCTGGACAGTCATGAACCAATCAAATTTGACCAACCGCATCCAGAAGGCGATCTCCATGTTGAAATTCCAACACCACATATATCAGCACATTCTATTCAACTCAGGTCTCATGGTGCCAAACAAGACATGCCATCGAGTGTCAGTTCACATGAGGCTTCGGTTAGCTCGAAACCTTTTCATGCCCCAGCCGCCTCAGAAGCTGGAGAAAACGAGCTTCCTAACCCTTCGAGCTCCACTCAGGGTATCTTAGATTCCGGCCGCTCTATTTCTAACTCTCCAGCTTCTGTCAGGGCTGGCATCGCCTCCGAAGCTGTGACTATGCAGGACACAGACTCCGTACCGTCTGGCCACAATTTGATTCAAGAAGGCCTTTCCGTCGCTGTCGCTTTGCACAGCGACGCTTTCACGCCCTTACCGCCACATGGGAAGATCCAAGAGAAGATCGCGCCGCTTGACACATTCGAATTACGCGGAAACCCATCATCTTCGGCCACACCCGTCATTGAACGATCTATCACGCTGTCGGCATTCCCAGATACGCACCTCCAGAGCGAAGTTCCAAGTGCAGCGTCGCCTTTCTACAAACATCCCCAGCCGCCCCACAATCCCACCAGTGTCCCTATCACAGTTGCCTCAACCGGGCTCACCGAAGTCTCAAATACAAACGTAAATGTCGTCTCTAATCTGTCACACAATTTAGAACCCACCAACTGCCTACTCATCGCCGAGCTCGACTCCACGAAGCGCGCCCTTGGAGCAATCACTTCCCAACTCGCCGCATGTCGGTCCTCTGCAGAAGTCATCATCAATAATCTCTCGGCTGAACTTCACTTCACGAAATGCAATCTCACCGGGCTCAGCTCCCAGCTCCACGCTTCCTGCGTGGAAACCTGTTCGCTCCGCGACGAGGTCTCCTCGTCGTGGAGGTCGATTCAGGACTTGCAATGTCATCTTCAAGGCGCGGCCGTGCAGATCCAAGACAAAGATCGCCAACTCCAAAGCGCAGCATCGCATATACGAGAAATAGAAAGCCAACTGCGCTACAGCGATGAGCGGAATCGAGAAATTGAGGGACTCCTTCGTCACAAGGAGGACCAGCTGCGAGTCGCTTTGGAAGCGAGGGCGCAGTGCGAAGAGCAGTTGGAAAGATCCATGTCTTCGGTTCACGCCTTGCGGGCGGACATACAGGGCATGCAAAATCAAATATCACAACACGGGGCCTTTGTCACTGCTAAACACTTCGATGACCAAGGGCGCCCCCTGATAGCAGACGAATTCAATCAATTTCCCCCAGCTCCTTCTCAGGTACCGTCTTACTCGCCCTTGGAACATTTTCATGGCCACCCATCTGCGAGTCAGAGCGCACTACCGCGATCGGCGGTGTGCACTCCATCTACTACTCCATCCCCGCCGCCCCCTGGACATAATGCCAATATTCCACCGAATCACAGGGATATCAAAGCAGAGGACGGCGAAGTTGATC
Organism: Athelia sp. TMB; assembly: GCA_014898675.1. Taxonomy (NCBI): domain Eukaryota; kingdom Fungi; phylum Basidiomycota; class Agaricomycetes; order Atheliales; family Atheliaceae; genus Athelia; species Athelia sp. TMB. The sequence continues at coordinate 57,275 of JACXVL010000089.1, read as the reverse complement.
TCTACCAGGATCATAAGTTCAGAAGCACGGCGTCGCTGTCACCGCCGTGCAGGTCGCCCCCAGGCGGGATGCTTCCATACGACAGCGGTTATTCACGAGCCTCTTCGACTGAGTCTACGATCAGCGATCCACCTACTAGGCCACCGCAGGATCATGGCTTCGAGGGGGCGACTACTGATAGAATGCGCACATCCGCCCCTTTCCTTGCCGTAAATCCAATTACACCCATCTCTGATGACATGCAAATCGCTAACGATGCGACTTCTGTCCCCTGGGATAATGCCAATACCACCCGCAGCTCCGACGCTGACTCTCCGCGCTCGAAGCCACGAATCTCGTCGGGGGCCAAGCCCATCTCTGGTCGCAAAGCCAAGCCTTTGTCACCTTCGATGCCACATACTTCTACCACGAGGGAGCGCCTTGTGAAATACCGTCGCCGCTCCTCGCCCACGCGCTTCTGCGTGGCACCACCAGCGCGGGCGCGCACAATGTCAATGTCGTCCAACCAAAGCGAGAACTCGGACCCTCGTCCGAGGCTAAGCCCGGCTTCTATACGTGACCGCGGGCACCCATATGCGCCCGCGCGTGCTCTAAGACTCTCTCCGGATCCTATGCCGGCGTCGCAGTCAGTGCAGTCGTTGGATGTGCGGAAACTCGGGGCCAGCTATCGCATCTAAGGCGCAGAGTGCGCCCTTTTGCGAGCAGCCAGGCGGGAACATTCAATCCAACAACAGCCATTTTCGATCTTTCAACTTCCTACACTTATATATAGCTACCTATGCCCTCAAGATACTTCTATCCTTCCGCCTCTGACAAGGCGGAGTGATCACGCCCCCAACGACGGGCTCTCGTGACTTACCCCGCGTTCGCGCAGCGGGGTCATTAAATACAGCGCATCGCTCGCGCCCTCTACGGCCACTTCCCTTGGATGCACAGTGGCGGCAAACATAGGTCGCAGAGCTGTGCTTTCCTTGAAAATGTTGTGCTGTCTTCCAGATCTTTCCGCACGACTTGATGCGCGTCAATAACGCTGCACCCCGTCGCTATCCATGCCCACACATATCTATCATCACCAATTTGAACGTACAAACAACCAACTATGCATGCTCAAAACCATTTTCTTATCGCGCAAGATCGCTGCTTAAAACCTTCAAACATATGCACTGCATGAAAGGAGTTTTAGCCGTATCGTTCGCGTGTTATCCTTTCACTTTCGCGGTTCAAGCGATCATGTTTTGCTCCGCGAAGGGGAGTCACAATGTACATCATGCACCATGTCACAATGTCTCTCCAGGCTCATCGTCCTTGAATGCGCACGCCGCTACAGAGGCTCTGGCGAGTGTGCGCCATGACGGATAGATCTCTGGAGTTTCTATGGTGGCAAATCTTTGTCGGCATTGTGCTACCCAGGTGAGCAAGCAGATACGCAGTTCCATTTCTTACACTTTATGTTTCGTAACGCAATTCAATTCTTGACAATTCTACATTCGCACGACTGTTCAGATCTCTGCTTGCGGTAAGTTTAAGAGCGTCCACCTTGATGGCGCAACATGATAGTAGAATGGCGCGCTGCTCCTGATAACGTACTGACACAGGTTAACTTTCTATTGCCATCTTCACAGATCTATGTAAGATCTGGTCTCCAATACACTCTCCCGCCGGCATCCTTCTCTTCGCTATAAGACTCTGACAAGTTGGTGTTTGGCTAGCCGTTGTGCTATCACACTCTCCAGTGCTCGGGCAGCCGGGCCTCACATCCGAACATCATTCGGAGCCCCACGCGTCACTGACCACAGACTGGAATTGTGGGATTATCGATATATGGCCCTACTTGCAATTGGCAATCGATTACGTATGAATTCACCCTACAAAGTGTTGGCTATAGAGAGGGAGGTAAGTGGTTTTAGACAGGCCACGGGACTCCCCGAATTGGGAAAGTTATGATTCGTATGCTAGCCTTTCCTAGGAGGAGACCCAATTTGGGAAAGCCATGAAAGGATCTTCCAAGACGAGATAAGATCTGCAGTACAAACTTGGTCTCATCGCACAAGGTGCCCTGGATGAGCATCCTGGGTGGATCAGGGCAAGAGCAGCGTAATCGTGCTCACGTGGTTCGCCGAGGGGCTCTGTCATTGCCAACGGGTCAGTACCTTAAATTGTACCCTGTCGATCTGTCGCTCAATCTTGTTTCATTCCCTCGAACATGAAGGAACAAGAGAAAGTGCCCATTCTCCCCGAGCATGCAGAGCCTCAGCATCAAGGGAGGAGCTGTATCTCTAGATCAGCTCGTATCTTCACAGGCCTCGTCTTTCTCGCCTGTGTGGCACGGTACACGCATCTCAGCTGTTTCAGCTCCAAGCTGTCGCCTGGGCAGAACCCTGCATTCCTGATCGAAGCAGAGAATGGCGCTGTTGCGTCTGAGAACAAGCGATGCTCTCTGATTGGCGTACAAGCCCTGAAGGATGGGGGAAACGCCGTGGACGCGGCGGTCGCGGCGACGCTCTGCAGCGGAGTGGTGAACATGTTCTCGTAACTACCCTCTCGTCTTCTTCCACTAAGCAATATCAATGCTAATACTCTGCAGCTCAGGCATCGGTGGCGGCGGCTTCATGACAGTCCGTATCCCGCCCAACTCTACACAGTCCTCGTCCAACGTGTGGACCATTGACTTTCGGGAGCGTGCTCCGGGTGCCGCGAACGCGACCATGTACAAGGACGACCCCACGTCCTCCATGTTTGGTGGGCTCTCCGTCGGCGTCCCCGGCGAACTGCGTGCCCTGGAAGAGGTGCACCGCAGATGGGGCGTTCTGCCGTGGGAACGTCTCGTCATGCCCGCGGCCGAGCTCGCGGAGGGATGGACGGTTGACCGGGAGCTTGCCCGGCGCATACAGGTGCGTGCTTCATCAGACTTGACTCTATCACTCCCGCTCACGCGACCGGTAGATGTTCGCGCCCCTGATGCTGCATCACCCCGACTTCACGCCCACATTTGCCCCTGGGGGCCAACTCTTACTTGAGGGTGATGTCATTGTGCGGCCCGCGCTCGCGCGCACGCTTGCCACTATCGCCAAGAATGGCGCTGGCGCGTTCTACGAAGGCCCAATAGCGTCCGCGCTCCTCGCCAAAATAGAGGCGGCGGGCGGGATCATGACCCAAGAAGATTGGGCAGCCTACGAGGTCGAAGTGCAGCCCGCGCTCAGGAGCACGTACTTTGGGCGAAATGTGTACACAACGCACGCGCCAGCGAGCGGGCCTGTAATTCTGCAGATGCTGAACCTGATGGAGCATTATCCAGATCTACGGGAGGAGGGGCGGACGGGGCTGAATGTGCATCGTATGGTAGAAGCTATGAAGTGTACGTGTGCCCTCATACACTTTCTGATTCGATGATGCTAATAACTGAGGACAGTTGGATTCGCATCCCGGTATGCCTCGCGTCTACCCTGCTCGTTTGAGTGATTGCTCACTGTACGTAGGACGAGGATTGGTGATCCTGATTTCCTCAACGCTAGCCAGCGCGCGATCATCGAGGACATACCGACCAAGGAGGTCGCTGGCCTGTTGTCTCTGAAGATGACCGACGATCGCACACACCCGCCCGAGTATTACAACCCAGAGTATAGCATCCTTGAAGACCACGGTACCTCCCATAGTAGCATGGTGGACAAGAACGGGATGGTGGTGAGCATCACGTCGAGTGTCAACTGGGTCTTCGGGTCGTTTGTCATGGACAGCGTGACGGGAGTACTACTTGATAATACGGTACGCGCTGACTTGCGATCAAATTTCGTGTCGGGTAGTTGAGTGATTAAGCTAACAAGTACATATAGATGAACGACTTCTCCACCCCCGGCGTCGCGGACGGCTGGGGCATCTTCCCATCCCCCTGTACGTCCCTTCCTCCCGCTCAAATAGCCCTACTAAATACTCCGTCGATCTGCAGACAACTATCCCGGCCCCCACAAGCGCCCGCTCTCCTCTATCACGCCGCTGATCATAGAGCACCCCGACGGCTCATTCTACGCGGCCCTAGGCGGCGCGGGCGGCTCGCGTATCTTCAACGCGGTCTTCCAGACATTGCTCAACCTCGACTGGGGTTTGGATGCGAGCGCGGCAGTCGAGGCGGGGCGCGTGCATAGCCAACTGTACCCCACCGTCGTTGATGCTGACGCGATGGTCGAGAAAGATTTAATCGAGGAACTGGCCCATCGAGGGCACAACATAACAGGTATGTTACTCGCGTGGCTCGCGCGAAGAGGGCCGCTGACGCGATCAATTTGCAGTGGCACCGATGGGCGAGATCGCGGCGGTGGTGAATATCGTCACGCGCCAGCAGGATGGGCGGATCTTCGGTGGGTGGCATTTATCCATTAAGCTCGTGTCCGCTGACGGGTGTATTGATGGCCCAGCTGCGAGCGACTCGAGGAAGAACGGGATCGCTGCGGGGTACTGATACTGATCCTCCCTAACGCCTCTTCCCGATACTCACGCGCAAGTGAGACGCCTCGCCTCTTGTTCTTTGTCGCATCTTCACTCGTCTCTGCGTATTGACTGCGAGGATGGGCCTTATCGCACGTAATTACATCAATGTTTCCCTGCAGACTGTAGTCCGGGTGACAGTATTTTGCGACTAATTACAATTAATTGACAACGTTGCGGTTGATAAATGTCATAGCGGCAAATATTCGCGATATTCTGTGCGAAGATTGCCCGTATGGTCACTGGTTGCACTGTTAACTTAAATGTTTCAGCGACCCGGACAAGCATCACTACGCATCATCACCGACGTCTATCCGTCACGGCGGTATATATACAAATGCTTTACCATGATGTGGTATACTACAAACCATGTTGAAACTCTCGACGACACTTACGGCCATAGTGCTCGCTTTACCGCTCGTCACCGCACAGGGTTAGCCTTCTCATTTGTTTGTTGCAATGAGAGTAGCGTAGCTGATTGTGTGCAGTTGCGGAGTACCAGCAATGTGGCGGGATTGGATGGACGGGTGGCACCAGTAAGCTTATAACAACAGTCAAGATTGCAACGGCTAAAATCGCAATGTAGCCTGTGCTTCGCCCTATGTCTGCAGTGTGATTAACTCATATTATTATCAATGTCTCCCCGGCTCCGCGGGCGGATCAACTGCTGGCACTTCGAGCACAAAAGCAACCACCTCTTCAAGCACAAAGGCGACTTCAACCTCGACCAGTGCAACTACGAGCCCCACAGGCGTGACATACACTGCATCGTTTACCGAGTATGGTAGCACGGACAACAACGGAAGTGGTAAGAAAGTTCCCGCTTTCGCAAGTGATGAAATGACTGAACCTGCGACGTAGGGAGCTGCAATGTGCTGACGTGAGTGTTCTTCGACCATCCTTCACGGAGTAACGACTCATGACAAAACAGAAATGCATGCTTTGACTACACATCCCCAGGATATGCCGCTGCTGTATCGCAGAACTTGTTTGGCGTCGGACCTGGCGTGGGGCCTGGACCAGGTTGCGGAGGGTGTTGGAAACTGACTGGACAAAAAGTGAGAGCCATTGCACAGAAATCTATTTCTCCAAACAAGGCTGATTAGTTTAAAGGACTCGAGCGGAAACCCATTGTCAGCGCCCAAGACGATCGTAGTTAAAGTGACGAATCTATGCCCTGCTAATGGCAATCCGCTGTGCGCGCAGAGCAGCTTGTCAAGCACGAACCAGTACGGTGCGGAGGTCAACTTCGATCTGTGCATAGACTCGTAAGTCCGCTTGTTGTTAGAATTCAGCGATGCTGACAGTTGTCAATACGCAGCGGGGCGGCGGCGGCGTTTTTGACTCCTTCGGGCGTGGGTTTGGCAGTGGGCACAGCTACGTCGGTAGATTGCAGCGAGTGGTCAGGGACGGTTATTTCAAAATGAGGGGTCGACGAGGTGACGAGACGAATATATATTCGACTTTTTTCAGTTGCAAGCATAGGCTACTGTGTGACCTGATACACGTCCGGCATGCTGGATACTAGGATAGCTAGCCCGTGAGCAGAGGAACTCGAATCAGACACTACTGGAGACATGGCACAAGCATAGACTTTCTGCTGTTTTTGTTCTTCTAGCGAAAGTCGAGGCCTGATCCCATAGAGCGACAGGCGATGTATAACAGAGCAGAGCATAATCCACATGGATGTTGACAAGAAACCCCTGATCGACCGAAAGTTAGCGTGATCATCGAATAGGCGCCCTGCAGGCTGGACACGTCGTCGGCACTGGGCAGGCTCTGTATCTTTGTTCCTCACACCATGGCCACGCAGGAAGACCTCCTTTTCTCCTATGCAGGCCTGTTGACTCTTGCCACCTTCTCGATATACATTGGGTCTTATGGATCTCTACCCGTAATTCACCAAAAGTTGTTCACGCGTCACCCTACTCAGACTTTTATTTCCAAAGCGCGCCAAACAAGCCAAATCGACGCGTTCCCTGCTGGAACAAGAAGACGACGAGGATGACGAGGATATTCCAGACCGCCTCTCATCAGAGGACGCATGGCTGTTCCCTGTGGTGTGTATTGCAGCGTATTTCCTACGAACAATCACTGAACCTTGAATCTATTCATTGCACAGTTTGGCTCAGTTGCGCTGTTCGGTCTTTACACGATTGTGAAGTACTTTGGCAAGGATTGGATCAATTATCTGTTGGGCATATATTTCTCCCTCGCAGGTGTGGGCAGTGTATGGAAATCCTTAATCTCCCTCGCGCGCTTCTGTCTAGGGGAAACCCGCTGGAAGAAATTCGATAAGACAAAGTTCTTGGTACTGAAGGGTCCCTGGGGTGTGTTGCTCTTCTGGCTCTTACGCCTGTGCTCACAAACACTGATGGGAAACGACAGAATTAATGTCACTGTCGTTTAGGACGCCGTCGCTTTTGCTCTTCCCAGTCGCTGTCATCCCCTCGGCCTTGTACACATTCTCCACCGCCAGCCGGAAGTCCGTCATTCTGACTGATATACTGGGAATGTCATTTTCGCACAACTCGCTTGGACTATTGAAGCTAGATAGCTTCAAGACAGGGGTAATCCTGTTGTCAGGACTGTAAGATGGCTTTCCTCGTGATCAGTACATGCACTGAAACCTTATCGTTAGTTTCCTGTATGATATCTGGTGGGTATTCGGAACCGAAGTCGTATGCTTATTTTTCTGGCAGCTACGTACCCCAGAACTGAACGAATGATAACAGATGGTTAGCGTAGCCAAAAACCTCGATGTCCCCATCAAGCTTCTCTTTCCGAAGTCCACCACATTCTCAGACACGAACGGCTTCACCATGTTGGGTCTCGGTGATATCGTGATTCCCGGGGCCTTCGTGGCTCTGTGCCTCCGTTATGATTACGCCCGGCACCTGCTTTCGGCCCCGAAACAGCACACCTCGGGCTCCTACAACAAGCCTTATTTCCATGCGGGCTTACTGGCATATATCTCCGGCCTGTTGACAACCATGACGGTGATGCACGTCTTCCAAGCTGCGCAACCTGCCCTACTGTACCTTAGGTTAGTCCAAGTTTCATCGACCACGCTTGGTCCACCAGTGACTGATCTTGCCGGTCTTCTTTCTTAGCCCAGCGTGCATTCTGTCGTTCTTCGCGACAGCGGTGCTCCGCGGAGAATTGAAAAGCGCTTGGACATGGTCTGACGAGCCGGAGGAGGAACCTGAGATCACCAAAGAAGCGATACCACTTGTGCAGCCCAAGATCATTGTGACCCCCGCACCTGAAGAAACATCTGAGGAAGCCACTATACCACCACTTGAGACACCAGCGCCTGCCAAAGCAGCCAATGTCGAAACCGCGCCTGGGGAAACCGCGCCTGTCGAAGCAAGTGGGACGGAGCCCGAGCTGTCCGCGTCTGACGCCGACGACACTGAAGGCAAGCCGAAGAGGAGGCGAAGCAAGAGGACTAATTAGTCTTGGTTCTGTTCACTGACCCGAAAGGCGGTGTATGAGTGGGCATTTTGTGTAGTTAATTTACCTGTCGACGTCTTCTCATTTCTGGAAGACTGCGGCCAAGAACTTTAATTTCATAGAAGTTGGGATATCTCCGTCTGAGCACGAGTACATGCACTTCGATGGACGGTTGTTGCGGAAAATCAATTTGGACAAACTAAGATTTGAAACTGCTGACCTGATGCAAAGCGTGTCGAAGTAGGCAGGACAACCGCGAGGATCAAGAGGGATCAAGCAGTGAACGCTGCCACGACCGCTGCACTAGCCGGTGCGTGCGTGCATCTCATCTCGAAGCGTGAATGCTCAAATGTTGATTTAGCTGGCTACATACATTCCCCATAGGAGATTGAAGACCGTTAACACCATCGAGAAAGACGGGTATACCGCGTACCGCCGCTCTTGCCCTTCCCTGTCAAACGCAGAATGAATGGGTTCCTGGACATATGTATGCAGTTTCCGACCGCATACCGCGAACCTGCATACGATGGCGGGATCTGGGCCCGCCGCCGGCATCCAATGCCCTTGAATCCCGGACGACAGTTGACATTCAACAGCAGGGGTCGCATTGATGTCATTTCAAGTTGAAGACGGTAACGAGAGGATCATCCAGCCTGCTGAACAGTTCAGCAGATGATGGTGGCGCATCCGACGTGTTGAAACAGGCGCTCTAAAGCATTGTATAGACCTGTAAGCAATTGTGTGGTCAGCAAGATGGGCATGTGTGTCAGCGTCTGAGCTTGAACCTTCTGCTCGGATCTCAAACGGACTCGGACTGAATGTGTGGCTCTGCTCCGCACTTAGCACTCGGAGACGTAAGAACAGACGTTCGCGCTGATTTAGTTCCGGTAAGCTTCCATTTTTGTAAGTAGGTGCCATTGTACCACAAACGTCTAGGAACGCCATACCTCATGGCAGTGGCCTCGCGATCGCCTGGCCAAGGGGCCAATCATCTGGTGTGCCGCTTTTGTTCGTGTAGAAATTGAATAGTGGGCGCTAGTGGCTGACGGTGGGCGTTGTCGAGTCGGACCCGCTGGTCGCAACAAGTTTGGAGCACCTGTCGCGCAAGTCAAAGAAAGTGCGGGGCCGGATCCGCCATATACACATTTTATTTGATTGAGGATGCTGCTGTATCCCATAGAAAAGACGCGGGGAGGCAAGTGCTTCTTTAGCGTAGCAAATCTTGACACCAGCTTCCCACAACCGAATGCATGGAGAAACAAAGGAAAGTAGGAATGGGGAAGGTGAACCTGAGATCTGCGCTGCCAGCGGAGGTTCTATTGGATGATCACGAGTACGAGGAGACCGCTGGAGACGGTGAGCATCCTGAGAGCCTGAGTATTAGCAAACCATCTGCCAGCATTCAGTGCGTGTGCCAGACGGTGACAATGGAATTCCATGCCGGCTACCTAGCCACTCCACCGTCATATCGCCATCTCTGCAGGCTGTACTTCTTGATTTTGTAGGGAGGCAGGGGCCCCTGAGAGGTTCTAGGAGTTACGGGGGCCTCATCTCCAGGCATCCGACCCGCGGCAATGGCTCAAACCTGCCGTATGACGGATGTGAGATCTGCTACATCGGAATCTACTGAGATCGCTTTCAGCGAAATTGATCTCGATTTACGGCAGTAACCGAAACGCACCTGGTAAACATTGGAAAGCCCTCAGGAGTCGGAATCGAACAATGTCGTGTCCATCAGACAAGTCAAGCCAAAGCATATGTTGTCTCCGAAGAACGGCCGCTGGCAATGACTAGGGATGATTATATGCGAGCCGTTGGGACCTCTGTGACAGGATGATAGTTGTTTTTTTGGTTCTGTTCGTTGCCCGACATAATTGCCATTTCCGTCCGCCTGTTCTCAGGCAAAGTGAAATCCCGGAACCCAGCGGGACCCGGGCCCCTGGTAGCGCTGGCCGCCGTTGTGCCGTGGTCCTCGCCACATGTGCGAGTTCAGGAAGACTGATCAAGAGCGCGAGGTCCCACTTGGTCGGTTGTGAGAGCTTGTGATCAGGAGAACGATTTTTGTGCGAGTGAGCCGAAGTCAACCGAGGATAGATGGACGATACCTGCATGGGAGCCTCGCGCCGATGACCGCAAGAGGGCAATCACTCAAATCATGGTCGCAGAGTGCGAGCCTGGTCGAATCAATGATGACGAGCTCGAGCTATAGCCTATATGCACCATTTGAAGTATGTGTCACATACACTTCAAATGCATCACCGTGAGATCCGCGGACTGTTTGAGACTGTTTGGCCTGCTTCAGGCTCACGGCTGGCGACGGTGCAACGACATTCAGCTCCTATATGGTCCTAAACCTCGTGGGAGAGGTGCATCAGTAAGATGAGATCTCAGGGTCACAATTTCAGTAGCGGACCCCGGCCACCTGCATCTCAACTTCATCGCATGTGAAAGGAAAAAGAAAGCAGCCGTGCGCGCTCTAAGTTATTGAGCTGGCAGACCGTTGTGGCTTTCATCCAGACAGTGCGCTGCCACAAGACTCCGTCGTGCCGGGTCAGTCGTGCAGTATTTCCGATGCTGTGTATGCTAGGGTTGAGCAGGTGTGCAGCAAGAATCAGGGGAACGAGGGCCGGGAAGGAAGATGTAGAGGACTCGCGGCCGAAAGGGGGAAGCAGATCGCAAAATTAAAAAAGCGTAAATGTCATTGATGCGGCTTTTCCAGGGGTTCCCTTGTTAGTGCGGTCCGCGACACTCACCGTTGTCCCTCCTCCTCCTACCCGTTCGATCTCCCTAACCCCCTGGCCAAAGCCCCTCTCGGCGTGAACTAGTGTTAAAGGAGACCAGCATCTTCCAGGGACATATTTTACCTTTGGCCTTGTATCTCATCAATCTTCCGACCGCAACGCTGCAGCTGACAGCAGCTATTACGTGCGTTCCAACTGCACTGACATTATTCGAACAACCTCTTATTTGCAGATCGCAAGGTAGAGCTATACCTCGGCCTACTGTTTCTCAGCATATATGGGCCCATCCACATCCTCGGGAGACGCTTTCGTCGACGGCAGCCTGTCTACACCCTGGCATGCCCCCGGCCGCCCGACTGTAAATACCTCTGTTCCCATTCGCCCGTCATTATCCACGCCATCCGACCTGAGCCCACACATCACGTCTTTACCACCATCGTCGCTATCATCACCTTGGTCCCCTGATCTGCAGTCTTCATCCTACGACCCGTCCGGACAGTACATGCTGTCCCATATGTCCAACCACCCTGGCGAAGGACACGATTCAAATTCGTCGGTCTCGAGTAGTGAATGGAATAATTTATTCTCTGCTCCTTTAAATCCCACAGTTTTCGCAGCGCTGGCTGCGAATGGTGTCCTCTCCCTTCCTCAATCCTCCCATATGCCCACACATCTATCGCGATCTCAGTTCGACCCTTCGGTAAAGTCTAGGATGCAGGCAAATGGGATGCACCAGCCAGGCCCCATGTACAGCAACGGTCAAGCTGCTTCTTGGTCTCAACCCCCATATCTCTCTTCAAACGCTCCTTACAATCCGCTGCACAAACCTTCGATGGCGCGCCGTCAATCTGCCAACAATGTTCCAGGCAAGTCTCAAGTCGGAAACATGGCGCACTCTCAGCAATCATCACAAAGAATGTCCAATACAACGATGCCGTTTCGTACAAGCGAACACTCTAGTAATGAATCCAGGAGTCGAAGACAGAGCATCAACGAAGCTTCGGCACCCCAGCTTGGTCCATCCCGACGAATCGACACCCGAGTGAACCATCGCAACGGACCATACGACGTACCCTCAAACCCTGGCCTGGCTCCCCGGTCCCCCGCCGATTACAATGCACCAACATTTTCATACGGAGAGCGCACCAAGGCAGGCCTTCCCCCCTCCTTGTGGATGTCGCCAACCTCCACAGCGCCGTCAACACCGAGCGCTTATGGTCCTTTTTATCCTCTTTCGGTCTCCACTAATCCATCTGTGCAAGGCGATGCCGCGTCGTCTTACGGTCAATCACCATTATCCTCCGGCCCATTAAATACATTCGAGCCCAAAGGCGCGCTCCTCACGGACTTTTTGTCGGACGATCTGTTCGATACTAGTGGGCTGCCATCGGAGCACGGTGCGAGCTCATTCACATCTCTGCGCTTGTCCGGATCGCCCGATCTAAAATCGGTCGAATTAGGTGCAGGGGTGGAAGATCCTGAAGCATTAGCGAAAGAAGATCCACTGGCAACCCAGGTATGGAAAATGTACGCTCGCACGAAAGCAACATTGCCTCACGCTCAGCGAATGGAGAACATTACGTGGAGGATGATGGCATTGGCACTGAAGAAGAAGAAGGACGAGGAAGCAATGGCAGCGGGGAACATGGCGGAGGGAAGTAGTGCGGTCGTGCCAAAGGAGGAGCCAATTCCGGTCACGGAAGTACCGCAAGGTCCGTCTACAGAGGGTGCGCAAGCGCAGGGCGAGAGGGGGCGCGGTAGGGATAAGACGAAAGTCGTTGTAGGCTTTGACGGAGCAAACCAGGATGGTGACGATGACGACGAGTATGTTCCATCATGTCTTTATGTGCGAGGCCGTTCTGCTGACGTTGTATATTCATCTTTAGTGTAATAGCTATGGATTGGAGAGCTATGAGTCGGTCTCGATCCCGAGCGCCGATGGATTGGAGGGCCGAAAGCCGGTCACGGTCACGACCTCCCTCTTTTGAACAAGGGGGGACGATGCCAAGCGCGCTCTCCGAGGGGCGGTACAATTTCCCCCAAGCAGGACCCAGCCAATCCTCCCCCGGCCAGCAGAAGTCAACAGGCCAGCGCAGCAAGGAACTTGCTGCTGCAACACCGATAGCAGTGCCATCAGGATCTCCGTCCATCAAGCGGAGCCCCTCCACTCTGCCACCCCGCTCTGGGTTATCCGAAGCGCTTGAAGCCGGCCCAAGCAAAACTCACGACGCTCAGTCAGTCCACCGATTTTCTGGGGCTCCCTATCAGAACCAGACACTCCAGGGCTTCAGTAGCCCGCAGTTCCAACCATCTTCTTTGCCTGCATTCGGGTTACATGGCCTGGAAAGGCTTCCCGTCACCCAGACTTCGCCTCAGTCACAGCGCACGTTCCCGAAGCATGTGCGGAAGACCAGCTTTGACCACACGGTGTCTAGGGAGGCGCTATTTTCAGGGGTGAGCGGCAGACATCAAGTCAATGGCAAACCTCTTTCCCCTGACTCCCTTCTCGGTACAAAGCGTCCAGCGGAAGCACCGCATTCGGAGAGCATGCTCCGCGCAGATCCCGCGAGTGTCGATGGAAGTATGCATCAAGATATATATGAGAACGATGGCTCATTCCCACAAGGTGCATTCAACTTCAGCTACCCTCCGTATGAGGGTATCTTTGATCTGCCCAGCCATGGGTCGATCAGTGGAGATGATTATTCCACCTCGTCGGCCCGTGCCGCGATGCATGACTCTCATTTCCCCAGCTCGGGAAGCCTGACCAACTCTGTGGGCTCACCTGCAAGCCTGCATAACGAAGGTTTGTCTGCTGCGGCTGCCGCAGCGTCAGCCGCGATGGCAGAGGGGTACGCCCAGCTAAATGCTGCGAATCTTGCCGGCGGGGATGATTCAGGACTTGGATATGAGCAACTCATGGGGCTCATGTATCCAAACATGGACGCAGGGTCTCATCTTGCCCACAACCCGTACACCCATGTCGATCCCACCCAAATTTTACCCTCCGACCACGGGGACGGGGGTTATCAGAACAACTTCCGCGAAAGTCCTTCCAGTGATGGCTGGGGTAACGGATTGAATTCCGGTTCGACGGGCTCGCCCGAACCATATACCTCAAACGCATCCACCCCTTCGTCTGCGGATGGTACATTTAACAATGGTACCAAAGACAACAATCCCATTCGCAGATTAGCATCTACGAAACGCGTCGACGCGAAGAAGAAATCTATTTCCAACGCCGTTGTCGGACCAACTATTGGCATGCTGAGGTCCGCAAGCAGCACGCCCGATCTTGCCTCTACTGTTGAGGGAAGTGCTGGTGGAGGGAGCAAAGGTGACAGTGAGGACGGGGATGGTGTACCAACCAATTGCACAAATTGTCACACCACCAACACTCCGCTGTGGCGACGAGATCCCGAAGGCCAGCCACTCTGTAACGCTTGCGGGCTATTCTATGTGGGTGTCTAAATATTGACCGCCCCGCAGTCACTCATCAATCCCACAGAAGCTTCATGGCGTCGTCCGTCCGTTATCTCTCAAGACTGATATAATAAAGAAACGGTACGTCAATTCGAACGATTAAAACGTCAACGATCCTGATTTGTCTAAAAGGAATCGTGCCTCTGGTGCGCCCAATGGCCCCTCTCGCAAGCTTGCATCTTCAACCGCTCGTCCGCGATCCAATACTACCAGCAATATGCCAACTGGGCTTACGGGTTCGCGTACAGCACCCAATGGAGCAGGCTCGCTAGCCATGAAGCGTCAAAGACGGACTTCTAGCGGCATACAACCATCCTCGTCTCGGAAAGATTTATAAATGTAGGGGCATATATTTGTTGTTTGTTCTTTTTATGCCATGTCTTTAAATTTTGTCGTCTGTTGTACCACTTGTTGTGTGCTGTAATAATTAGAAGCGACCAAGCCCGGACGACCACGCTCTCTCTACTTACGATATCCATGTGCTGCCTCTGTACTAGACTTACCTTCATTATGAACAACTGCACGTATATAAAATACATTTTTCGTCATCTTTCTCAGTTCAGGGTTGGTGGCGGTCGGTGGCTATCAATAATTGGCTTCCAATAATTTGACAACAGGTTGCCTGGCGCTACCCAATTCTTGCCCCCCTCGCTGTTGCCCATCGTGGCCTCATTCAGGAATGCCCAGAATCAACGGTCACCGGCGCCGCCATCTTCATATCCAGCAGGTCTCCAACCTATAACCTCAGGCGTCAATCATCGCATATCCCGAACAGATATGGACTTCGAGCAGGCTCTCCGCTCCGAAGGCACTGTCAAACTCGCAGAAGGATTCGACGTCAACTCGTTAGGAGTTGACACAAGTCCTTCACCATCGTCCCGTGGTTTCATCTCTTCCCCAACCCCTCCTGCCAAGGATGCGCGTAACCCGCGGGCGCGACAGCCTCCAACACCCGTTGTTGTGCCCCCAACTCCAGGCACTCCATCCATAGGACCTTCATCTGCAAGACTGGCCGCCGCTTCACCCTCTTCATCTATTGGAGATATATTCTATGACGCAGAAGATACAGACCTACAAACGAAGCGACGGTCACTATATCGATCACCCGGCACATCCAGCAGTCCTGATCTCGCGACTCTATTACGGAAAGCCAAAGAGCGAGGTGGCATCATTGGCTCGCAATATAGAAAAGAGAAGCGACAGGAACCCCCACCACCTCCACTCCCTACAGCTGGCCTAGGACTGCGCGGGACCGACCGTACGCCTGCGACGCGACAGCGGTCATCCACTTCCTCAACTGCTTACTCACCTGCGCCACCGCCTATCATTCAAACCGACTTTGACGACGATAATGGAGGAGTGCGGCCTTCTAACAGCACCGATGAATGGGTTTTTGCGAGCCCACGATCACGGACTGTATCGAGAGGAGAGAGTAGCGATAGCAAGGTAACGTGGTCGACGGGCTGGTCAATATTTCGCTAATACTTCGCCTAGACCAAAAAATCGGTCCGCTCCAAGACCAGTGCTTTTCTCGGTAAAATGTGGGGGCAAGGGAGCATGCGGGAGCGTAGCGTGAGTTGTATACTTTGCTCTTAACTGGCCTCCGGCTGACAGTCGCTCTAGAACACTGACGCCTCTTCACAATCAACGCCAAATACTCCCAAGCTTCATAAATCGCCTTCATTTATGAACGCATTCGTACCACCTGTACCGCCTTTACCTCGAGACTTATCTCCTTCAAGAGACTCGCCTATTGCTGATGTTTTCACGAGTCATCGAGGTACCTCAGATACCACAAAACCTTTGCCTCCAATACAACCTTCTGTCTCGCATTCTCCCAGTGAAGAATCCCTTGTGCTCATCGCGCAACAGTCGCCTTTGAAGATCAAATCGCGCTTCTCTGTTCCTAGCGGCGATGAGCTGGTCCTGCCCGAAAAGCCTTCCAGCCATGTTAAGAGGCGAAGCATGAGCGTTGGGGAGCTCGATTTGATCAAAGCTATGACAGAATCTTCCATTACTACCCCCATGCCGCCGACCAAGACGCAACAAAAGCAAAATGGCGAGGTCGGTATCTGGGACACAACGCTAGATGGCATGTTGAAAGATTTCCAAGGTGAACTCTCTCAACTTGAGCCCTTTTCTAGTAGTTCCCTGGAGCTTCGAGACCCTTCCACACCAGCGAGGCGAACGGCCCTGGGTCGCTCGAAAACTGATGGACTTGTATTCCCACATACCGCAAATCAAGAGCGTACCACGCCCACACTCACATTTCAACCAGCCCCCCTGCTCGATGACAATGCGCGGCGATCTAGTTCTTCCTCGAGACCTCGTAGCCCAACGTCGGCAGAAGGCGCTGTTTTGGCGCGTACTCCGTCCTTGACACCCACTCGCTCGGGCTCGGCCTCAAGCCAACGGAGCTCTCCGCGAGGACATGCTGTGAAATACACGCCTAGTCAGCAAAGATCCCGGAATGGCTTCCTGCAGGGGAATCACGCTCATTCGGCGTCACGAGATAATGCTCGGATGCGAATGCATCATCGATCAACGGCCTCAAGCTCAGAACCGTCACTCATAGCGACAGGGGATGAGCTACGCGTCCGTTAGTCGCTCTAAAATCATACCAGTCTGGCCGTTCACTAACTGGCTCGTAGGCCCGTTCACAGCGAGCTCTCAGCAAGACTTATCCTCCGGACAAAGTCTTGGCCGGCGTGTGTCGCGAGAAGATGACGTGGTCGACATTCAAGCCAAAGGCAAGGAAATGGCATCCCGATGCTTTGCCGAGGACGAAGATTTTTTAGCGAAGGAAAAGATCGCCGAGTGGCTTGGAGGGCAGTGCGTGTAATTTTAGCCTGCCATAGAAGGACTTCACTAACGCCCTTGCAGTGCGACGATCAACAAAGTAGCTCTTCAATACTACATTGACTTCTTCGGCTTTACAGGGCTGAGGCTTGACCACGCATTCAGGTAATTACCTCAACGCTCTGATTGCGATCAGTTCTTAACTTGTAATCTTAAGGCGACTCTGTGCGAAACTTTATCTTAAAGCGGAAACTCAGCAAGTCGATCGTATCCTGGAGGCTTTCAGCAGGCGTTACTGGGAATGTAACCCCAACACTCCTTACGGCAGCGCGAGTATGTGATATCTGTGATACGAACAAAGCCCACCAGCTGACGTCCCATAGGCCTCGTTCATGCCGTTGCTTACTCGCTTTTATTACTCAACACAGATCTCCACGTCGCAGATCTAGCAACTCGGATGTCGCGAAGCCAGTTTGTACGCAATACCATGTCAGCTATTCAGTCACAAATTTCTCCCAATCGCGATATGAAAGGCTCGATGTCAGACCTTGCTGTGGACGACGGCGCTAGCGGACGTGGAACTGGCAACAGCTCTGATGGTCAAGACACCATTGCCATTGGCCGAGGCAAACGCAGCGGTAGCATTGCTAGTTGGAACAGCGGCTCACGTGAACCATTTACGTCAATCCCTGGTACATCCTTGCCGCCGGGGTCAGCTACGGGATCTGGCTCCCAGGTCTCTTCCTATACTCCCGTAGAAGGAGGGTCGTTGAATGGTAGTTCCACGTCTTTGTTCGATCCCAAACCACAAAACTCCAGCGCCACGTCAATCGTATACAACAGAAGCTGGGAGATTGAGATGGAGAGTCTTTTGAAGGTCTGTCGTCCACACTGTGATTACCCAACAAGGAGCTGATCCCCCACCCCCGCAGGAAATGTACAATGCCATCAAAAGCCAGCAGATATTGCAACCTCTCGGTAGTACCATGGGCGCAAGAGCATCCACTTCGTCCTTAAGCCCGGGTGGGGCTGTTATGCGGAACCGCAGTGGCCGGCAACAGCAGCCTGACCGCCTAATGACCCTCAAAAGAGGTAGTATACGGGGGTTGCAGTCCATCATGGGCGGGCCAACGGGCCCCAGTCCCTATAGCAGTAACAGCAGTATTGATGGACGGGCCAGTCCATCCCCTAGCTTCGCGACCTCTATGCACGAAGTAAGCTCCGTATCTGGTTTCTTGAGGATCACCGCTAA
The DNA here is from genome assembly GCA_014898675.1 of Athelia sp. TMB. Lineage (NCBI taxonomy): Eukaryota > Fungi > Basidiomycota > Agaricomycetes > Atheliales > Atheliaceae > Athelia > Athelia sp. TMB. The sequence continues at coordinate 39,065 of JACXVL010000089.1, read as the reverse complement.
TCCGAACAGGGCGCGAATGCTGCGCATTTTCTGACCCCAACGTTAGGTTTCGCTTCCAATCTCTCCCACACTATCATAAGAGAAAGTCAGGAAGATGATGACCGCAGCATGCATAGTGACGACTCGGAAAATACAACCATCAGCATCACAGACGAAGAACTAGCCTTGCTTGGCGCTCCGTGGGCCAAAGAGGGTATGCTCTGCCGTAAGCAGTACTGGGAATCAGCAGGCAAACGAGCGAAAGACAAGTCGTGGATGGATGTCTTTGTCGTCATCCAGAAGGGCGAATTGAATATGTTCACATTTGGTGGTACTAATGGAGGTAGTTCAGGCGTAGTTGGAGGAGGGAATTGGCTGGTTCGTATAATTTTTGCTCGTTATAAATGACGCTCACGAAGATTGCCTGACAGGACAACGCAAATTCTATGGGAATGGTAGAACTCGCCCATTCTTTGGCTCATGCTCTACCTCCTCCAGGCTATAATCGCCAACGACCGCATTGCATGGTCTTAACACTCTCCAATGGCGGCGTGTACTTTTTCCAAGCAGGGACAGAAGAGCTAGTGAACGAGTGGGTATCAACCTGCAACTACTGGGCAGCTCGCACTAGCAAGGAGCCTCTAGCTGGCGGTGTATCCAACATGGAATACGGCTGGAATCGTGTTCTGGAAAAGCTCTCGCATGAGCGCTCCACATCTCAGGACACCGCGATGGAAGTCGATCGGTCTGACTCTCTCAGCGTTCGCAGCGGGCGCAGCCTCCGAAATAAATTGCCCTGGAAGGAAGGGTCGGGCACCATACGGGGACAGGCCTCACCTTACGCTGACAAGATCTACATCAATGATTGGAAACCTCCATTACCGCCTACTGTGTCCAGTGTCCATGACGAGGAATCGCAAATGGATGCATTGCAGAAGCATGTAGCATCAATGAAGCGAGATCTGAAGCGTCACAACGAGCTGCGGCAACCAATGTCAACAATGGTAAGTCGACACACTCCGCTCGTTGTCTGTCGCTCTGCTTGTTGTCTGTCGTATGCTGACCTCTGCATAGTATCTGCCTCGGTCCAGCAATGCTATGAAATCTTTGACCAACTGGGAGAAAAAGTCCCAGTACTTGCTCACCGAAACCGTCAAATATGATTCTTACATCGAGTCGCTGCGAGCTGCGATGACACTTAGGCTAAAGAAAAGAGGCGAGAAGGCACTAGAGCGGGCTTTGGTGGTGAACAGTCCAGACGACGATGCCGTGAATGCCGTGGCGAAGTGGAAAGGCTATCCAGACGAGGATACTATTGTCGAAGCGGAAGAACCCCCCACTACTCCAGGTGCTAGGCAAAACGTTCATTTGACCCCCATGTTTCATCGAAGGGAGGCTGGCAGTGGATAATACCCTTTTCTTAGTAGCGGAATCTGACTTGCTGTAACACCACTGTCGTTCTTCCATTCATCTCTAATTCTGTGATATTTATCTTACCCGCGCCAATTATTAACCCGCATCACAGATTCCACGTCCATAATGTATGTTCATCGTCGATTAAATGCAATACCAATATTTCAGCATTGTCCGCACAATTTGAAGCTGGTCGATTCGTTCTAACTGAAGGCCTTCGTCGGCAAGCAAACGCCATACTTAGGTATTAGCTACCGCCACAGCTATAGTTATAAGTAGATCGGACCCGCTGTTCTCATTTCCGAACTGGAGATGGACCCTGCTGCTTTAGGAGCACATCGCACCGAACACTAACCCTGCATTGTCACGGTATGTTCAATTTTGCATAAGAATCATTTGCAATTTGGGAGGGCACCAATTTTCGGTTTGAACAATATTTCAGCAGGATGATGCAAATGAGACAGAAAATGAGATGTATAGAGATGAGATAAGTAGAGGCAATCTCGGCGCAAGTGCAAGTAGAAAATGAATTTCTCACAGCTAGCGTTGAGGCAGGCCACTTTCCCCTTGTGAACTTTTCAAATCACTGCTCCCTGCCTGAAACATATCAGTCGCTTGCGCGGTGGCAGTGGCAGCTTCGTGTCCGCCTTTTAGTCCCAGTCTGCTAGTTTGAGCTGTTTTGGTCCACCCTGGAAGCTCCGCCACATCGTCGCGCGAAAGCTCTTCCAAACGCCGTGAGATACGTTCTTGAAGTTGATCACCGTGCTCCCGCAGCCGAATCAGGACAGTTGCGAAGTGAAAGGCCTCAATGGGATGTGCTAAATTGAACGAATAGATGTTGCGTTCCATGATGTACGTTATCTGTAAAGACGCGGTTAGGATTGAGATTTGAGAAAAACATGAACGAAACAATACATGCCCCAGTTTTCTTGGAATGCCAAGCCATTAGAAGACCGCCAGTGAGCCCCGATGTGACAAGGCTGAAGATAGGAAAGTCGGTGATTTTCAAGCACTCTGCGAGCATGGTCACTGTTGACTCTAGGTATGTTCGGCCCTGGTTGAAAGCATTTTCTCTACCTGTGTCGGTGTGTTTCTTGTATTCCACTAGAACTACAGGAATGCGCAAGGAAGAGTTATCCAGATCAGTGCGCGGTGACGTGCAAGCAGCAATCGATGGACGTGATGTTACGGTGCGTGAGTACACCATAGGGTTCTCGGCGATTGTTTGTGTAAGTTTCATTAATTTGGTGTTAAATTGCATGAATGACTTCGGGTCGGTGGGTGTATCACGTAACAGGTTCAAGTCATGGAGCTGTTGGACTTCGTCTGCGTCCACTAATGCCACAGGGCGCCGCGTCGGATCACTAGATGGATTCATAAGAGTACGCAATTCGAGACAACTTCGCAACTTGGCGGATAGATGTGCAGTAGTGGTAGAGGTGTATATGATCGTATCACATTTGCCGGTTTGAGGTTCACATGCAGCTCGAGCAGTGATCGCTGCCTGTGCCTTGTTGGGATCTTGCCAGGCTTTTCGAAGGTTTTCATGAATGGCAACAGATCGCGCATGTAAGGCGATAATGGATGCATAGGATTTAAACCTTTGATGGTTTGCGTTGGAGAAACAGTCGCCCAATGCGAATCTGGCATTGAGGGCTGCGTACGCACTAGCCGAGGAATGGTGTACGTTTTGCTTGGAAAAGCTTTCCTGGTGGCCTCGAAAATCATTTCCTTCGTCTAATGCCTTGTTCCGAGACAAATTGATTGTGCGCTCGAGGCTGTAATTTGATGATGATCAATATCATGATTGATAATATTTCAATAAAGACCTACAGCACCGCGGATGAAACAACTTCACTTTCCTTCAAGACTGCGTATCCGATGAGCATAGCATCCCAGTCGATGCGACTCTCTGCTTCAGGTATGGAACGACCCTGGGCAATGGCCTCCAAAGTATGACTGCGCTGAGAGGCACGCAACAGTATCGATAAACGGCTGCTAATAATTTGGTGGTGTCCCGAAGGCAAACACTCGACCTGCTTTGAATCATAACTCTCTCTGAACTGGTCGAAGAGCAAGGCCCTGATAGGCTCTAGACAGCTATCAACTGTTGGTAGGGTCTCCTATTTAACTTGAGTCAACGAGAGCCAAAACATATAAATGAATACATACCTCCGAGCTCCACTGTGGGGGCCAACGAAACTTCGTCATTTCTTCGTACAATTTGAAGTGCTCATCATGGCCTGAAGGCTTTGCTATAGGGCTGTCGAGCAAGATGCAACCAACGGGTATTGCATATCTCTCGAACAGCCAGCTCTCCATATTTAACGGGGCTGCTGGGGGACCTCGCGCAACAGGAAACTCAGAGTCAGTATAATCCGAGGGATTGTCGTTGCCAGAGGGGGCCTTTGTTGATCGTAACGGCGTCGGAGAAGCCGCGGAGCGGGGAGATTTTTGACCGCGAGAGGTGTTTTTCTCTGGACGTGGTGCCATTGTTGGTGAGGCGGCAGAGAGGAGAGGCTTGTGGCTGTCATAGATGAGATGAGAAGTTCACGATGGGGCTTGTAAAATATAGACCTAGTTCGATCGACGTCGTGTGCCCAGCATTTAATATAGTTTACCTTATCCTTATCTTCCGTGCAGGAAGAGCCGGTTGCCTTGCTCTTTGTCAGAACGTCATCTGATCGCCAAGAGATATTTTTTATAGAAGGGTGCAAGGTTGCCGATTTGATGTTCTGCACATGAGAGCGGAGCCCGAGAACGAATTGCGCAAACAAAAGGGCAGAAATAGGTTCGGCGAGGTCGAAAAGACCCAGGGACGGAAGGCATTTGCTTTTGGAACAAACAGTAGCATAGTCACCTGTGGCAAACGCAGCATGCGGTGTGGGCTAATTATGCAACAACATCAGCGAAGATCAAATGCGTTGCAGATCAGGATAGGAGGATTTACTAGCTGGTTGTCAGAGACAGAACCATAGTCTAGCCATGCCAGGGATACTTGCACAACAGTCCCAAACCGAGACCCACGTAGCCCCACTACTGGCTCATCAATACCCCACACGTGTCGTTGATACAGCACGCTCCTTAGAAGGGAGTCCATATCGCTTTCTTCGTGTAGACATATGATGGGAAGGACAGCAAATAATCTGCGGCCTTGGCCCGGAAGCATGTGTCCGTCGTGTGGGATATCCAAGGAAGGAGTCGAAGATGTTGCAGAGATAGAAGAATCATCTTCGCTGGGGAATTCTTGTTTTTCGTTGTGAATGTCATTGTTTGAGGGTAGTGACTCGGGGCTGGATGGATGGCTGTTGCTGTCAGTAGCGTCGTTGGTCTCTGTATCAACTTTGCTAGATTGGGGGGCCGAAGAGGCTGGTGACATCCCATGCATAACGTCATCTTCTTGGCGGTTCTTTGGAAGATTATCTTCTCTATTGAGGAACTCCTGGCTCGAGGTGCTTCTGTTATCCGATTGTGTTTCCACGACACCAAAGTGCGAGTCTGGGGTGGACTGTGCAGTAGGAACGGCAATATAAGCAAGAAGAGCCATTGCCATTCCGTCAAAATCGCCCTGTGCCCTTACTTCTGTAGCACTCGGGCGAGGCAAAATGAATGGCACTTCTCCCCTATGTTGTGATATATCAGTCAGGCCACCTGACAATCAAGCGGTCGGCACATACATAAAGGTTAAATCATCTGAGCAGATAAGCCCGAGGGTCTTGATTAACATCGTCCATAGAGGGGTTGTAGGCAACATATTGTGAGAAAGCTGGTTCATATGGACTACTGCACGCAGTTGCCTGACAGTAGACAAGACGGTACTAAGGACGTCTGTCACAGATCGCCCATTGCCGCAGTTAGTTGGACTATCTTCTTGAGCCGTGTGAACAGAGAGGTCTATCCCCATCTCCGCCATGAAGGCGCTGGCTCGATGGTCTGATAGAACACAGCGCGACAGGGGGCGACGAAGAGTATCAGCCACGCGCTTGGCTGGTTCAGGCCATTGAGATTCGCTGGTGATAGTGTGTATCACTGTTTCTGGAGTCTCCATGCACCCTCGTATGTTGCTGCCGAGAGATACAAAGGCAAGAGCAAGAAACTTGGGGGTCGCTTGTCCAACACAAAAGTTGCCAATTGGGCACACGCGTGGGAAACCTTTTGTCAGCTGACATGCCACTATAACTTACTTGTTGTTTGAGGCCGCTAAACGGCGTGTACGAGTCCAGTTTCGGTACCCACGGACCCATGTTCACAGGCACACTTCAGGGCTTTCGCGTACACTGCCACCACCGCTTTGCTCTTACCGCACATGTAGAGATCTCCATCAGAGACACTTGCCAACGGGCCCTCTAATTTGCATGAATTACCTGTTTCTATACCATCATGGTACCATATTCGCTGGCCATTGTCGATTATCCTGGACGTATAGTGAGTACCATCTGAGTACACCACACCTCTCAGGGCCAGAAACTTTCCTTTGCAATGGCCGTGTATCTTGATACTCTTGTCGACGCGCAAAGTTGAGCCTATGTTGAACATTAGCAAATCTGGTGCGTCTTTGTATCTTATTTCTTGGTACATGTTTGTGTGGCATGATTCGCAGATCACATTTGCCAGATGTAATACATGATTTGCCATAAAATCTTGCGTAGATGCATGTTTACCGTCTGGGCAATCGATGCTGAACTGAGCTTTCTCCTCAAATGTGTTTTCCTTTCCACATGACTTGCAGTACGTGACATTATGTTGAACACGTTTCACTGACGCACACATAGAGTCTACCAGCACATGGATTCTGCTGCCGGTCTGCCCGTAAGGAAACGAATCAGGATCTTTTTCGTTCATGATTTGCCGTAACCGATCTCGCGCGGTTTCTATGTCTATTTGGTCGTTTTGGAATTTTCCAAAGTTGTCCGATATCCTCGTCATCTCGTTACTCATAGACCTGAATGTTGTAACCCTCAACCTGCGATTGTCCAACCATATGTCGAGCAATATTGTTAATAGCGAGTCATAGCAGCAACTCCAGTTGTCAGGGTCCCATTTCAAGCCCACGGGAGGTTCAACGTTATCAGACAGAATGTTCGTGTCCTGATTCGCGATTGTTGACAATCTCATACGTTTTTTAGGGTTCAAATTGTCGGTATCTTCATGCGGTCTCTTTCTACTTGTATCTTCTACTGGATTGCTACCTGCTGCAGGAACAAACACAGCCAATACGTGAGCTTTTTTAGACACCCGTACACTCCGCTTATCTCCACGTTTACTTTCAGCAGAAAAACGCCATTCTGTGGGCGTTGGATCTGTGCACATCCGAAATGGATTCGAAGCCGACCACGCTATTGACCTGTGCACGCCAGGAGGCATGTATGCTATCCCTTTCAAATCTCTGAACCGTTTTATCAGCACGTTTCTAGTGTCACCCGTAAAGTTTTTAGGCAATGTGCCCTCGTATCTCTGTTTTGTTATTTCGTCCAGCAGTTCTAACTCTCTAAATTCCTGTCTAAGATAACCACTGGCGCCACCTTGGATGTGCTTTTTGTCAAACCCTTGTACGATGATAGTACCATCAGAAGTGGCTGATCTCGAAAGGGCAGTGTAATACGACAGATGTGATCTGCAGTTTTGAAGATCTACTGGATTATCGGGTCTCGTTCTGCCTTGCGAAGAGAAATCAGTCATTGCAAAGTTTATCAGAACTGGTACCTGTGATCTCCTTATGGGTAACTTCTCACCGTTTGATAAAGTGCATACGATGTCTTCGTGTCTTCGGCAGATAGGCACTACGTTTTCTGGTAAGCCGTCTATCGAAACAGTATTCGGTGGTGATTTTAACTTCAGGAACAGTGTATCTAAAATTGGCATACCGTGTTTCTTGAGGCTGCTGTCCCACCCAACTACTGTGGCTTCCGCGCCTTTCGTTATGCAGCACTCAGTAGCTTCGTTGAATCTTATCATAACTGGCATGCCTTTACACAGACTTAGCTTACCTGGAACGTGATCTGTCTGACTAGGCAACAAGTCCCACAAGTCATTTTGTTGTTCTATTGGAATTTTGCCCGACTTCCTTTTGACATCGGTCACCCCATTCGCTTTTTTTCTGCCTTGCTTTGATCTCAAATCAGCGTCTTGTGATTTTACAGCTGGTTGCGTAACCGGAGACGCATTTCGGTATCGCTCTATACACTTTTTCTGTTTGGCTTGTTGTTTGTGCATCACCACTTTGCCCCACCTCGGCTCCACTCAATTGCCTGTTGCGGCGAGCCTTTACCCAAATCCTTGCCTGCCGACTGCAATCGGCCCCGGGTGGGTGGAGAAATGTGGCGCCCAGTCAACAAAAGATAAACAAAGATTAGAGTGTATTTGTTTGCACTTTTTTGCTTACGTTTTGTCTGTTAACTGAATTGAACTGAATTGTTGGAGCACCAAAACATAATCAAAAAAGTGAAAACAAATACTCTCTATTATGAGCGAAGCGATGCTGAAATGCGTCTCCGGTTACGCAACCAGCTGTAAAGTATCGCCAGAGTAGAATGTGGTAAGTTCCATGCCATTTTCTATGGCGTATCGAGCAGCTCCCATTGAATTTATTTGGTCTTTTTGAATATTCCTAGCGGTTATCACAGAAATATTGCGGAATCTTCTTTGCGCAAGCTTCGGCTTTTTTGGGCCCCTGCCAGCGATTCTGCTCCGCAAGTACTCGATATCTGCCTCTGTGCAAGATTTATATCTCATATTTTCCAAAGCCGTTCTTAGACGGTTGTCATCTGGACTCTGAGTCCTTTGGCGCATATTCTCGCGCAGTATAACTACGACGGTCGTTTGATGCCACAAAGCCTTCCCTATGGCTTCTTCTTGCTCCTTCAGCGTCATTGTAGAGTTGACTCTTGTGCCCACACTGCCGCTGTACAATGCTTGAGCTTTTACGGGAGCTAGCTGTGCAAAATCACCTGCGAATATCATATTGAGACCTCCGAAGGCTTCTTCTGGAACGCCCAGTGCTTTCGCTGCTGCCGCAGATATGCCATACATGCTTCTACAACCTAACATTGATACTTCGTCGAGAAACACGTATTCTACGCCGTCTAAGCTCGACCTTATCTGAGCCACCTGCTTAAATTGGGATCCCTTGTTGTCGTCGTTTCTATCGTTGATCCCAAATACGGAGTGGTAGGTTGAGCCGTTGAGCAGTGCTGCTGCCGCGCCTGTTGGAGCTACAATTATGAATCTGTGGGCCTCGTTTCTCGAGTGAAAAAATCGGACAAGCGCTTTGATAACGGTCGATTTACCGGTTCCGCCCATTCCCCCAAGGTACATCTGGAGTCTATCGGCAGTCCGGTCTGACGCATGATTTGCCACTATTCTAAAAGCTCTTTCTTGTTCCTTGTTCAAGCTTAGTTCCGCGACAATGTTATCTGTCAATTCCTGATGAGATGTAAGAGCTGCTTTGAATCTATGGTTCAAAAATTCCTTACCAACAATTTTGACTTCCCCCGCACCTATATCAGTTGGGACATTCTTAATTCTCCTTCTTCCAGTCGTGGGTATGTGTTTTCTCCTACCTGCGATCACCTGCTGTTTTTTAGATTGCACTGCGTTTTGCCATCGGCCGGGAGACATTTTAGGCAATTCGCCGGTGTCCATGTTTATAGATATGTCCGAGTCAGGATTGCCGTCAACACAGTTGTCAAACCAACCCGCTGTCATCATTATCGTCTTAATTTCGTCCAGCTCGCGCTTGATTTTCCTGCGATGTCGTATGCTGTCTTTGCTCTCTGTGTCGAACAAATTAATCAACTCTTGTTCGATTCCTGTGTCATAATCCTCGTCGTCTATGTCACCGCCGTCATCTCCGTTGCCGGTCCACTGGAAGTCACTGTCTTTCTCTGCAGCTTTTCTCTGAGCGTGGAAGTCATCTCTGGCATCGGCGCACTCGTATTTGACATGGAAAAATTTCATCTTTTCTACTGCCTCTGCGCTAAAAACATGCTCGTCGAATGCGTCGTCCCAATTTTGTTCTGAGTTCTTCAGATCATATCCATTTCTCCAAGGCTTGAAGAGGGCCAGCATAGTGGCGCAGTAGGATTCTCTGTCTCCCTTGTCGCTTCTGGGTAGATTTCCTCCTATGAAGTTTGGGACTACCAATTTGTCGTCTTTAGCTAAAACAACCCTGTGGGTTTTTCTTAGAGGGTGACCTGTAATAAACTGATGACTATTAATCGCTGCAAACATTTCGCTGCCGTCATGTTGCTCTGCAGGCGTGTCACTTTCTGCGTCACTGTCAGTTGAGTCACTGTCTTCGTCATCGTCGATCGTGGATTCTGCCTTTGATTTTTTTTGATCCCTGCGGGATATCTTTTCTACATTTGCAAGTCTAATCCAAGTGTATAATGGCACATCTTCGTATATCGTAGGCCGTTTGACATAGTCGTCCACCTTTGAAATTCCAATGTATTGACCTTCGCTTTTGCCTATGACCACCTTTTCTTCATCGCCGTTTGTGTCATTGATAGGGTCTGAGTCTACAGGGGAGCTATCAGGTTCATCCCATACTCGCATGGCTTCTCTAACGTAATTCTTCCAATAACACGGCCTGAAAATATGGCTAGTATAGTGATCTGGATTTTCGAGAAGGTATAATGCCGCCATGGGTCCCCCGATTTCAGATTTACTGGTCAACGAGTTGACGACCTGAGTCATAAGTTTGCGACTCTTGTCATGATCAGAATTAGACCCACCTATCATTTCCAAATTCTTGCCTATAACGCTATGTATGGTGTCTAATACGCCATAAGTTTTCAGGCCCAATTTCGTTATATATTCAGTGACATAAGCGACAACTGCTTTAAGCGCTGTTCCTGATAGCAAGCTGGTGACGTCCGAGTTACTTCTGAGTAAATATGACAGCGTATAGTTGAAGGTATTTAGGTCAGGCTCGACTTTTTTCATGGACAGCGCCCCGGTATTAGGATCCATCAGGGTTCTATCGTACGTATCTCTAGGAAATCTGGACTTGCACGTTGACCTTCCGCCCTCGTAGCATCTTTTTCCGCACTTATGGTAGTTAGATCTGAACAGAATGTCATCAGTGATCGTATCTTTCCTGTGTTCCCATTCGTCGCGTTCGTTACATAAAACGCATCCCATACAGCCCTCAACATCACAACCGCGCTTAGGACGGGAAGGTAATGTCATGGTCGGATCTTCGTACCCAGGGCGAGCGGCTTGCGCAGATACATTTTTCGCGACTTGGTATACTTTCCCGGTTTTATACTCTCCCTGGTGAGCTGTTTCGAGATATCGAACCATTCGTTTTTGAAACTCGCCATCAGGATCCATGATTCGATCTCTAATCTCCTGTGGTGTGAGAGCTCCCCGGATCCACAAAAGGAGGTGAAGGTGTAGCGTTAATCTTCCCTGTTGTTCCACGGTACCATAGTATGCGGATGTTTCGCCAAATAAACCTTGCCTGTCTAGCCCGACCCCAAGAACACACCGAATAAAAGTTTTCACAACAAAATCGAAGAATCTTGCACCAGCCACGGGATTTGTGGCTATCATCCTGAAACGTACATCATCAGGCAGGATTTCGGGTCTGAATTCCACATTCTTATCGGCATAATACAAACATACCGGACTCTTATGATCTGAAGGTGCAAATGTGATAAACCAGGAGGGTGCGCCAAGGAACTCGATGAGCGACCATATTTCGTTCCTCATAAATTTTTTGATAGTTCTTGAACCTTGCACGTGCTTTCCTATAAGATCCAGATCGTGCATTATACGGAAGCATTCATTTTGAGCAGGGGTCCGATTATTTATTCGCTCTCCTCGCTGAAGTCGCTTCGACAGATCTTTCATCACAGCCAAGTCTAAATTCAACAGTCGTTCAGACATGTTTCGAAAGTCGTTTTTTTTCGCCATCAGGAAGCCTCCGTTCACGCTTGATTTGATCTGTTCATGGTTCAAAGCGACGATAGGAAAGTGTGGATCTTCTTGGAAACGTTTGTCCCAGTACATCAGCATCCATTTTTTGTGAGTTGCAGTACTGATCATTTTATAGTGCTCTGGGTTGTCAAGACCGCCTTTTCCGAAAGGAAACAACCAGGGAAACATTTGAGGGTACAGGCCAGGGTTGTGGTATATTGATTGTGGGTTTTCGTGATGACTGACAGCCATGGACCCGCCGCCCATAGTCAAATGTTCGACCGCGATAGCTGTCATTTCTTCCCACGACTTGTTACCAAAATCACTACCTTCCAAGCCTTGTATCACGAGCGAACACCTTCCCTCATTGGTGCCATCTTCTCCCTCGTTGTGGTTAGCTGCTTGACCGACAGTATCTTCCGTGTCATTAGTTTCACGGTAAGCGACAGTAACCGGGCTTCCATAGTCAGCGTATTCTGCCAGGTTTTCGTAAGATATTGTCAACTCAGCGTAATACTGGTTGTTTAATTTTAGCCACTCCAACGCCTTCGAAACCTTATCACGCCTAACAATCATTGGTGTGCGCTCTAAGTCCCTTTTCGTCGGTTTGCAAGGCCCTACAAATATGAATGAAATGACGTCTTCGATTTCAGAACGAGGAGGTGGCAAAGTGTCGTATACATGAACGGTAGGATTAGCAAAACTGATCACGTTAGCGTGCATCTTATGCATGCCGCTTTTGACTCTGACCACGCACCTATTATGACGAACTCGCGCGATCAGCATTTTCTCCGCATAGTAAAGATCCTGGAGCTCTGAAGGTACCTCACCTATCCACAGTCCGTTCGCAAGTGCCATCATTGGAATCTTTCCGTTTGAAATAGCTGCGTTGCAATCTTCGCAAACACTGTAGCATCTTTTGTCGAGCACTGGACCGGATAAAGGTTTGACAGGCTCACTATGCGAGAATCTCTCCTGTCTTGTTGCGCTATCTGATCCGTGCAGGTTATGCAAATATGCCTCGCAACTATTTAAGCTCATGGAACCTTTCTTTTTTACTAGTTGGCCGCATACAGCGCAACCTAGTTCCTCGAAATTTTCTGGCATGTGTGCATCACACCAGTCTTCGATGATGGCGTTTCTCACACCAACATTGATTGGTTCGGGGGGGAAGGAAGCATGTGATTCAGCAGAAGCTCCGATGGTTGGTTGCTCTCTTGAACGCCTTGACCGTATTCTGGGTTTTTTTCTTGCTGGTTCATTGAATTCAGTAGCATTTTCTGGTTCGGCCCCGAACCTTGCAGGTGCTTTTCGTTTTCGTCTACACTTGAGAAGTGTGACTGCCCGAGTGCACGCGTCGCAAGAATGAGTGCTTAGTGCCTCTCTCATGACATCTATGTGCGTATTGCGTATGAATCCTTTAATCCCGTGAATGCGTACCGCGCTGAGTAGCTGAGCCATGTTTAGCTTGGGAGCCAACGAGTATAGTGGTATGCGTACAGGAACTAAATCGATGTAGGCGTCAGCTGGCATTTCATTCACTGATAAGTCGACATGATCCACATAAACATAGATCGCGTCCTCAATATCTGCCAAATGATTTTCAAAACCAGGCAGTATGCACCTTGCTACTTCACTTTCTGTAAATGTATATGCTTGACCGCCACATCTGCTATCATGTTTCCAGTCGACGGAAGTCGTGATCTCGGCAACTTGACACGTGCCGTTTTCCCTGACATTTACATCCATCCGAGTGAATTTTCTGAAGCGATAACAAGCTGTCCGTGCCTGATAAACGAGTATTGTTCCAACAAATGCTGTACGCGTCATCATTTGCCTATAAATGCTGAGGTAAGATCTGAGAACCATTTGACGGACTCGTAATTCACTTTCAACAGGAAATCCATGCACGTGGATATGAGCAGAATCCCGTGGAGGAAATGTTTGCCTATTATGCACACGGCCAATTGCACACGATGAGCCATAGCAAGTGTTGTAAGAACCGGTTTCAGACAACCGCCACAACATATAACTGCCCGGTTGTGTGATTTCAGGGGTTGCACTGCTTGTGACTTTGAGGCTGAGTGGTATCATTGGAATCACATGACTGTTCGCGCATGTGGCGCCATACTTGTGTGGGTCTGCGCACGCGCTGTGACCGGGAATGTCTGCGCAGATGGCGCTAACAGAATCAGCATGTGCGCAAATGACACTCAAGGTGTCATCAGGCAGCGTCATCGTGGTTGGAATACCAAATTCAACGCAAGTATCATGTGCGCTCCTGCATGGTTGATCAGCGTCGGTCAAAACATCATACGGCGGTAACTTACTGGTACCCACATTGCACAACATCGTTGTCACTGGATGGATTGTTGTTTACATAGTATCCAGTTGGAGTCGCACTCTGCCATATGGCAGAAAGATGGGAAATACAGAAAAGGAAAAATGACAAACGCAGGAGTATTGATTTGAGCATAATCGTGTGGGGATGTTATGGGAGAGATGGAGGACGTCGGCGCCTGGTCTCAGATATATAGGCGGAGGGTATGATCGATGATCACGAGTATGATTACAATCACAGCATTTAAGATCGTCTATATGGGAAAGTTCCTTGGAAGTTGTGACCTTTTGGGACAATTTTCGGCAGAATGGGTGGCCGGCCCATTGTCTTCGAGAATATGCGGCAATAGGCGCATGCCACCTGTAATTCGTCCGAGTCATCTATAGAGGCAAGAGAGTTATCTTCCCAGCCCTGCATCAAATTGAAAAGCGAGCTATAGGCGGTCTTTCGTTCAGCAGGGTTTATGGATGCCAGGCCAAAATCCACATCGGGTCGAGGCACTGTGAGGCCATCATTGCCACCAAATATAGCTTCTATGAGGCGATACCGTGCTGATGGACCACGTGACCACATATCAGGGGCGAGATAACGATCGATGGCTATGAGATCATATTGGAACGACCACTGATGGAGGTCCCATAGTATCTCCCGCACGAGGAGGCTATCGTGCAAGAAGAAAGTCCCCCATTCGATTTTATGACCGTACCACTCCATGTCTCGTACATGCTGGGTGTCGGGAGGTCTCCCAAAGATGTCCAAAAGAAGTTGGCGTCTGGTAGAGTTTGCACTGTGTGGGACCACAACTCCAGAGTGTTGTGCGGCGGTTGATGCCACGGAATTACTGTCCATGAAATCTGTTCCAATGTATAATCTCCAGAGTTCATTGCTAGTGCCTAACGGAATGGCATAATTTGATGAGGCTTCGTTGCATGCCTTGCGAATAGTTGCCTCGCGTACGGCGAGCCAGTTGAAAATGTTTCGTTCTCTCCTTCCTTCCGAAAACACTATCATTCCAGGGTCCGGGAAACGATAGCCGGTCACAGACTTTGAAGGTGGAGATGCAAGCCGTACGGTTCGATCAACTGTTGCGAAAGCAGATGACCAAGTGGGAACTGTATCGGGGAGAAAGTTGCCCACGAGTTCCACCCATTTATCTCGAGTCGGCATTGTCATTTGAAGTTTCATGCCTACAATATTGATGTTGAGTTTTGTTCGATCTGATGAAAGCTCATGTACACACCTGCACGCAATTTCTTAGGTTTGTTATCTTTGTTGAATTTACGAGAGCCTTTGTAGGCCACCTGTGCCTTGGGTCCCACCGGAGTCAAAAGACGTTCCGTAGCTGCGTCGACATCCAGAAAATAGAGTTCCAAGTCCCGATACCGATTTTCCTCGCTCAGAGCAGCATGAAGACGTTCAGAAGGTACGCCATCATACCTAGTTGGAAATGGAGTAGCGATTTGACCGGCTTCCCAGTCCTCGTGTACAATACTGTGATCGATTTGCCTAACGGTCTGCACGTGGAGGATGCGACATTTTTCGTCTATGGAGGCAGTTGGGCGAACGAAATAGACAGGTATTCCAGCGCGATGCAGTTTTTGCACGGAGGATGGGTCTGTCGTCCAAGCTCCCATGCGATGAGAGTGTACCTTTCTAGACACGGGTCCCACATTTGCGGATAAGGGCAGCCAGCTGTCCTCGATGTACTCGCAGTGAGCCAAAGCATCGAGGTATAATCGCTGCGTCTGAGCCACGTCCAGCACCAGGTCCTTGAATGTGTATGGATTGTATCGAAGGCGCATGATGCCGTGTCTCATGTTAATCACAGCTCGCTCCATCTTTCCAAGGTCGGCTTTAGGGTAACGGTGTACGATGTCATACGCACGGCATCGGACAGCCATAGTCAGCTCGTCTAAGTCTTTCAACCATGCAGCATCAAATCTTCCAAGGTCTGCAAATACAGAACTCTTGATAGGCTTGAAGTCTTCCTTGGTTGGAGTCCGCCACATACATGACATCCTATCGTCGGCACAACTTTGTCTGGTCCTGATGAGAACGCGATGTTCATATTCATCACAATACACTTGAGGCGCAAGAGTGTAGTCTTGATTGCCAAATCGTCCGTCGGCTCGTATCCTGACAACAACTCTGTGCAGGTTGAAAGACGGTATGTATGGCATATTTGGGGATGTGACTGTCCAGTTGCCTATGCGCTCCAGTGCCATTGCTTCATCGTATCCTAGAATATCTAAGATCCATGTCGATCAAATTTTAGCTCGACGGCTCAAGGTTGATAGACAAAAATTCCCATACCCCCCATTTATTATGATGCAAAGAGTTTACAAGCTTTTACAATACAAGGCTCGCTTCAAGTGTAACCTTGTGCCCAACCACGGTTGAACAGATGCAATAGCTTGAGAAGGAAGGATTTGAAATCGCGCTGTCACTGCCTGTGGCTGCAGACGCCCAAAATTGAATTGCGGAAGAACCCGGAGGTCCGGAGGACAAAAAGCTACTTCTACCGATCGATCCACGTTGTCCCAGACTGTTTCTCCCACAACACTTGTCGCGCACGATTATCAGGCATCCTACCTCTTCACTGGATCGATTTTCTAGTCGAACCGTTTCAGCGTCGATGGTATATGATTGAAAGTACTGAATATTGCGGCAGATTTCCAAACGCTTTCCCTTCCAAGTCGGCAGCCTATTGTGTAATGTTTGCATCTTCAGGTTCGTGTTCTGATTCATCCTGTTATGCGGGAGAGGACTTGAGGATCCTTACGTGAATAAACGACCGTTTTCACACCCGTATCTATTGATGATCACGTTTCAGGTATCGCAATTGCGGCAAAGAAAATGTAGAGATCGATGCAACCGTTACACGAAGCCCCGGCGTTATCGAATTTGATGAGGTTCACTTGGATAGGCTATCGGAATCAGTTGGTGCAGAAGAGATGAAGTGCAAATATATTGCGTCTCAGGTACGCGTTAACAGTACACAGTACATAGATCATCGTACATTCGATTGACTGGAAAAAATATCGAAAAGGTCGAACAGTTGATGATGCGACCAAGTACATGAGGTGGCACTAGAAAAGTAACAAGATGTCATCTGTTGAAGATGCAGCGAACGGGGTGCGAATGGTGAACAGTGATGTAGTTGCAAAACGTTAGAGGAAGAGCACAGTGAAAAAATGTAAGCATAGTCATCAGCAATATTTGAGTGGGAGTAGATATTTATGTTGTTCATTCAGGAGTGCCAAGCACGACGACCCACAGCAAATTGAAGTTGAGGTGATTGCCGCGAGGAGTGGTATACTTGTTTACAGTATAGCCGACCCAGGCGCAAGAACCTTCGGGGACCTCAGCATTGAAGGTTGGTAGGACGTGGTCGAGACCGATCAAATTGTTGGTGTTGAAACGAGTGTGGCGAGCGTCTAAAACGGGAACTGCAGACCGAGGTAAATGTACGGTATTCGGAAATTGGAAGTAGACTCTAACCGTATCCAGATCCTTGAATGTTATGCAATGGACTAGTGAAGGGGGAACCACGAGACGAAGGTGCCCCCGCAGGTTGCCGGAACATGCGGGAGGGGTTTTTAGCAGGTGAAGTGGATCCTATACAACCAGTGAGTGATTAATATATATATATATATCAGAGTTTGCATTTTCTTACCCGCGCCCATGGTCCTAGAGGTCGAGAACGTGATAGCCTGCTGAGCCAACTGCGCGTGAGCCGTCTCCAAGTGCATGGTCATCAAAATGGCCGCTTCCATGCGCTGCCACTCGGTCATGTGGGGGATACCGGTGATCATGCGACGGTCTTCTCCGAAAACCTCCTTCATCCGGTGCAAATTAGAGGACGTTACGAGGATAGCAGTTGTAAGTGTGGCAGGCTTCGTCGTACCTCCGGGCACGATATAAGAGTTTCCCGGATGTGGTGATAGTCCCATCTCGGAAGGCGTCATCCTTGAAGGATTATAGAAGTACTCGTGATTTTTGAACTGAATACAATTGCGGAATTGCCTAATGACGATATCAGCATCTGAGGTGGGATTCATTCATATGAGGATGACGAACGACATGCTCATCTCCGGATTTTCTTCATGCCAGGCGGAGGGGACGGCCAACCCTGGACCTGGCAGACTGCTCCATGACCCTATGCGTCTGTTCCCGCTGTTAGAGATTCAGTCAATGCCAGGGTGTAAAACTTTCGGATAAAGATACCCACAAGAGAGGTGCAAGGCCTTTGTAATTAATGATGGGGTCCATGTCGTCTGGATTTGCGACCTGGCACTCGGCAGGACCAATTTCTCTGATATAAGGTAAGTTACAAAGTACGTCAAACCAGATATATGAACTCACCCTCGTGGGTCACTGTCAGACAACAAAACCATATCCTCCCCCTCCATGGCCTTCTTGCTGACACCTTTGCGTTGACGACGAGTTTTGGTGGGAGCGATTGGAGCAGGGACGCGCGGTCTGCCTCGAGGGCCGATTGGTCGATCTTGTATATCATCGTGGACGTAAGTGTCCTCGCCGTACAGCCTTTTGGTCCCATCACCGGGGTTGGTGCTTGCGATAGACGCGAGCGATTTGGCCCTGCCAGTCACAGAGTGAGTATCTCAATCAATTTGAAGAGAAATTCACGACTCACCGCGCTGCAGCATACATGTCACGCTCAGTCTCCATCTTGTCCAGCGTATCTTCGACCTTGGTGCGTTGCTTGCGGTTGACTGGCAAATTCTTGGCCGGTTCGTCACGTGCTGGATCAGGGGCGGGTTCGACCATCTCAAATCTGTGAATGGAAAGACGCAACATTGCCGTCAGTTTATACAGTTGCGTACAAGAAAATGAATGGTTCACTTCTCTTCACCACCCTCTTCCTCGTTATTATCTTCGCCACTGACGACAAAATCGCCATCATCAGACACCTCTTCTTCGCCGTCTTCAGACGCGATAAAGGAATCATCGTCGGAGTATTCGGAGGCAGACACACTTTTGTCAAGGTCAGCGAGTGAATAGTCGATGTGTAGCAGACGTACTCTACCAACTCCGGCATATCATCTTTATCTTGCGTGTGTTCGCCATCGGGCTGTTCGGTCAAGGCAACAGACACGAAGCTATAACTGTACGCATGAATACTTTATAAACAAGATATCCATGAAGACTCACTCTTCTTCGTCAGTGAACACAATGGAAGGCTTAGCAGGTGTAGCAGGTGACTTATTGGAGCTGATATTGCGATTAGACATAGACCAGTGCGACAAGCAACTGTCAACACTCACTCAGCATCCTGGGCGCCGGCCTTCGCCTCCGACGAGGTTCTATCTGAGGGCTTGGCACGGGTTTTGGATGGGTTTGAAATGGACGTATCGGCACTAAACATGGTTAGCAAGAGACAGAAAATCGAGTCGTAATTGCAGTGACATACGCCCCGTACTCAGGCTCTGGGGTCACCGCCTTGACAAGGCTTCGTTTCTGACCACTACGTATAACACAAATGAAGTTAGTACGCTGTCGTTATATACGGACATTGTTCTACCTAGAGGCGCTTCGCGTATCTTCAGAAACTTGTACAGTTTTGGTTGTGATTTTGTTGGCCTTCGCAGGCTTCTTGACATTAGAAGGGACGACACTGACATGATTTATTAGTTGAACAGTCATGCATAGATTCATGATCGCTTACGGTCGCCTCTGCTTGACACTGCGAGTTTGCATGGATAAAAGTAGCAGGTAAGATGAAATGAAGGGGAAGATTGTGATTTGTGATTGTCGCTTGAACCGTCCCCTTTTTATAGATTTTTCGAGGGCTCTGCTCACAACTTACAGCCTGATTTCCACGCTTAAAATAATTATATAAATTACTCAAAAGGTGAGCTCGACGCATCGCCTCTTTGCCTCCCAAGAAAACTGTATTCAGAGTTCTCAAATCTCCGCATCTAGGCGCAAAGATACGATATGATGATCATGCTATGTTCCTGGCCGCTAAAACACACGTGCCGGGTTTCAAAACAGGCCCCAATGACGGGTTGTGTCGAATGCGGTCGTTCTTCTGATGAATGAGATTGGATCGGAGCGCTCACCGCGCCCACTGCTTTGGAGCGCCGTCAAACAGCGACCGGGTGGGATCCGTGCCAGGTCGTTCCATCTAAACAAATTTGGACACGCTAGTTTGAGAACCTACTGCTGACCTTGCACCAACGACACATCGCCTACCTTATACCAACGACACATCGCCGACCTTGCACCAACAAATCATCATGTCTATTCTCAAACTCGAGTTTTACGATGTCAATTCAGCTCGTAAGTGTTCTTTGCACTGTTGGCTTCCATTTGACGGTACTTACTAGATGTGTCTCCCTTCTTTCAGGTCAAGCATTGGAGGCAATGGCGTCTGAACGCTCAGCTAGCAGACAAGGTAACAAGCAGCTGGCCTCGTACGGGAAGGTACGCTTTCTAAACTAAAAGTCAGCTTTGTAGCCTAATAAACACCAACGTGTCATTTAGGCACCGTGGCCTAAAATGTTTTGCCTTGAGACTGAAAATCGGACAAGCTTGCGCTTTGCTTCCAAGAATGCAGAAGACGGCGTTATTGAGGAAGCGGTGGTCAGATTGCAAGGTATTATCTGTAAATCGTCCCTCCCGCCTAAGCGCAAGGATCTGCGGTGAGTAGTCATTCAACACTATTCTTCCTTGTTTACTAAGCCATGTCGCAGAGGTGAACCAGGCCAGGTACGGTATATGAAGCAATCTTTCACTTTGAACGGGTTCAACAGCCCTGTTTTCTGCATGGCAGTCGACGGCGCCTTCAACATTGCGGAGTTCTTGAGCAGGAAAGATAGTGACATGGTGCAGTGGGCACCAGGTACCATGGGTGGCGAGTTGACTATGGAAGTGAGCAACCGGTTGTTCGTGAAGCAGGACGAAAACAAGCAACACGAATCTGTACCGATAGACCTGTCGGTCAACCCATATGGCTCTCTGGCTAGACTGGCGGGTCAGCATTACGTCCACACTGAGGACTGCGTCGTCAGATACTTCACTCGCGATGAAAATCGAGACGGAACGATCAGGTCAGCAGCACTTTACCATGCTGCGTTTTTTGTAAGCTGATAATGTATAGTTATAACACATCCGGGAGCGGTTTGTTCAAGCCAGGAGACATTGTTGAAGCGCAGTGTTCGGTCATTGTGATTCCAACAAGGAACGGACCACATAAGATGAAATTGATTCTGAGAGCGATGACTATGCTCAGCAGCGAATTCAGCAAGGCAAGTGAGCTTATGGGTTACAATGAACAAACATCCTAATTGACTGAGTAGGCGGCTCGTATCGCAGAGTGGAAATCGAAGGCTTCCAATGATCAAACTCAAGTTATAGTTCGAGACGAAGTCAAGTATCGCAGGAACGTCGGGTATGAAGAAGATGCCGAGGATGATGTTGACCATGTGAACAAACGGGTGAAGAAGATGCAAGTTGACGACACAGTC
Source organism: Athelia sp. TMB (assembly GCA_014898675.1). Taxonomy (NCBI): domain Eukaryota; kingdom Fungi; phylum Basidiomycota; class Agaricomycetes; order Atheliales; family Atheliaceae; genus Athelia; species Athelia sp. TMB. The sequence goes on along the minus strand of JACXVL010000089.1, from coordinate 17,915 downwards.
TAAGTGTGCAGGTGATCGTCGGCCATAGGCGTAGAACGTGCAAGGGGAATATTATAAACTGAATTGATCAAAGAATCAAAGAAACTAATTACCGCGTGCCTCACTGGTTCCAGGAGTATGGGTATATGATCCATTATTACGACCGTAAATAAGGTGGCCGGCGAAACCAGGAGATTTGATCATAAGGAGGGAAGATCGTCTAGTTTGAAACATATCATGTTAGGATATGCAAAATGCAGATCACAAGGTTGGTTATGTGGCTCATAGCATCGGGGCGCATGGCTTCACGCGATCTGCAATCTGGCGATGATCGCAGCACGGGCCGAGCATCGAAGTCTGTAAAGGAAAACCATCACACGGGTAAGCATTTCCAAGAAAATCAAGCTAAGTCGATACTCACGTTATCCTCCCGACGCATACTTCTGCCATATTCTATCGCTATACATCATGAATCGTACTAAAATGATGAAAACAACGAATGACGAGGATGGATGTCAGCCCAAGGCACTAGCTACTTGCTTCCGTGTAGGCGACATTGTGACGTCTGTTTTGGCCTGCGCCGAGCCAAAGGACATTACCAGCCTACAACTCACTTGCAGCCAGGCTCGCCGAGCAGTGAATGGCTTTAACCTTGTCGCGTTTAACATCTCTACCTTCTTGAAAGCATTTTTCCCACACCCCGACGCGTTTCGGGCGATGCAGGCAAAGACCGGGTCGGTCATTGGCGGCTCGCAGGCACTTTCGTTCTTCTCGCGAATCCCTTTTCCCAAGGACAACCTTAACCTCTTTGTCAACCCTGGTCACGGCTATGAAGTCGCTCGCCATCTCATTGACATTCAAGGCTACCACTTCAATCCTTTTGGTTGTAAAGCTGCTCAGGAATTCGTACAAGGCATCAGAGAGGGAGGTGCTGAGTGGATCGAAGCTGTTCAGCGTCGGGAGTCGGTATACGCAATAGATGCCATCGACGTTGTGCACCGATTTATCAAACCCAAACAAGGAGGAGGCGAGCAGGAGATTCTATTGATGGTTACAACGCGCAGTGTTTTGCATGCTATTTTAACCTCCCACGCCAGTAAGCATTCACGTTGTTGTGTGCTTATACGCCCTCACCCAAAGCTGGTGTAGCAGCGAGCATGAACCTGATCGCTTGTGATTTCGCGGTTTCCCTATATCCGCGTGGAACCTTTATCGCTCATCAAAACCAGGAGCTATTCTGGAGCATGTTGCAGATGTCGGAGGATACTGAGTCGTTAATAGCGAAGTATGATGGCATGGGTTACAAGGATGTGTCTTGGAGAAATCGACCAGAGGCTCGCGAAATCTTCATGACAGGAATGGAAAGGAGGGTCGGCGATTCCAGCTGCTGGACTATACGCTTGTCCGAACTCAATGACCACAACAGGGATTCCCTTACTCCTACATCACCTCCCATCCTACGAAATCTACTGTTCGACAACACGTGGAAACTAGTGGGGGCCGGATCGTTCATGCAGATGAAGTTTTGCGTTGTATCGCTTCCCATATTTCGGTACTCTTACACCGTTTCCAATGACACAGAGGCTTTAGCGATGAGGGAATTTTACGATGGACAGTGGCCTCTTGAGAAATCGGCGAAGAGGGCGAAGGTGTACCACCAGACTTGGTAAGTGCTAATACAACAGAATAACTGATATACACTGATAATTGACAGGTGGGACGGTAAAGTTCAAGAAATCAAAGAGGGAAAAGCGCAACACGTCGACTACGAAGCAAGTACGGAGGACGATAGTGACCTTGATGTCGTCCACATGGATAGACAGGAACCCTGCTATGTTCCACGGGATGACGAAGAGACAGATACTACTATTTCCGCCAGATCGTACTATGACATACATCCAGTACTGATCAACAGCAAGATGAAAAAGAAGACGATACACGAGGTCCTCAATCATTACCGCTCTACGCACGCCTAATTCAATCGCTGCGCTACTTCACACCCTCTTGACGGGCGATGGTAACTTTCAGGGGGAGCTCCACACGGAAGGAAATAGGGTATTATCTCACGTACATAGCCACACGGTCTGATTAATGTCGCTCCAAAGACCTAAGCTGTAACTTCAAACATTTCACATAAATACTCTACGAAGGACTCACAACCATAACATCTAGTATGATGGAACAAACTGAAGTTCAGCTGAAAGACGCTATCGTCATCTACCTTCTGACACGCAGGACGCCGGTCAATCGTGAGTGGTCATGGCAGCACACTGTGTCATAGGAACTCATGAGCAGCTTAACCTTTTTTCAGGACCAATAGCTCTATTAGCCAACAATCTGCCGACTGCATACCATACGGGAGGCGCTTCTGCTGAATTGATTGAAGCTGTGCATTACGGCCTCACGCTTGCTACCGATGTTATCAACATAACACCGCGGGTGGCTGAAATAATCGCAGTGAGGTTTAAGCTCGTATATCCAGGCACACGCTGATATCCCAACATAGGCTAAGTCAGAAATTTACGAAAGGAATTTACATATCTCGAACATCATGGCTGTGACTTACAGTCCAGTAGTGTTCATCTGGACGGAACTTAAGCCGGAAGAGCGGACGCATAGATCAGCGCGGTACGCTGTCCATTTCCATGGACAATCCAACCCTCCATTCTCGGCCATGGTAGCTGCATATGTCATATTGAAATTTCCTAGCAAGTGGCGCAGTCGCACAAGGGTAGACTTTAATCTCGTGCAATTGGCAATGGCACTAGACGATCGAGGAGTATGGGGTGCGATGATATTTGGGGAAGATTTTGCTGCGGCGTACGGAGAAGCCACATCACTCGCAGCCAACAACCCCGACAAGAATAAGACTCCTGACTTAGGGATGCCCATGACCACTTTGCCGGAGGACAAGAAGAATTTACATCTTCGCAACGTCCACTTAATCAGTGAAGTGATAACTACAGGAAGGTTCGTACTGCGGCATAAGCGAAACTAGATGTCATCTGATCGTTTCAAAGCAATCTTTATCATAGATAGTAAGGATAGAAACTGCGGGATTGCACGCACGGAAGGCGCTGCATGGCCATAAAATGACAATTTGATATCGCAACCCAGAAGCAAATGGAAGTACAATACAGAAGCACCGTGTAATGGTCAGAGGGTCGACAGGATGAGTAATCATCGGAGAATATGGGACGGCGTATGAGTGGTGATACGATGCAAAACAGCAAACGCAAAACCTTATGACGGTGTAAGTTAGGCCGTACCTTTCCTACACCTCTATCCATCGCGCTGACCCCTAAATAATCCATTCACTTCTGTCATTGGCCCATCACGTCTGTGGCTCTGCAACCAATGCCGCCGTCACTACGCGAGGTCCTACGTCGCTTATTGAGGCCCGAACACCCTATTTGTGGCAGATCTCTCAAATGCTCACATTTGCAAGATTGTTTCGAGCAGCTACAGGTAACATTTGAGCATTCGTATAAGGATGGGACTTATATCGTAAATAGGTGCCACTGTCTCGGCACACGATAATGCGTACAAATCGCTTCTTTCAGGGTTTCAGCATTTACAATCAGATGACGAAAACCAGGCAGCTATGCTTCCGTTTCTCAAAGTAACCCAGATCCCGGCACATGAATAGTCCAGATGTGAAATAGCAAATTCAAAGCTTATGATGGTGCAGGTCAGGCAACGCCTTTGCCCTCCCCCTTATCTATCATGCTAACCCCAAAATATTATCTTTTCTTGCATCATTACCCCGCCATGGCTGTGGCTTTTTAAATCATGTCACCGCCCTGACAGTAGAACCAAAGGAAGGTCAGGTGTACATCCATTCCTCACAGAGTCTATTAGATCTCGACACAGGAATAGTTTTCCACGCGGATTGATGTCGCGAAATGGGATGTTTAGAAGGCACATCCACCGCAGCACCATAACGAAGATCTAAGATACAAGTACACTGGAACTAGATGTACGCACAGCGAATAAGCATCGTGTAGCGGGCCGAGGATTCTCAGGATAAGTGATCAGCTGAGCACCCTGGACGATAAGTGTACAGTTTTATGGTTCAATATGACAAACACAAAAGCTTATGGTGGTACAGGCGAGGTCGCGAAGCCAGCTGCGAAAGACACGTGTCCGAGAATGATACGTGCCATCGCACACTAGTGTACAGCAAATAGCGTGGCTTCAAGGTGCAAGTATTCGACGAGTTGGGCGTACAGCAGCTGTGATATTACATCAAGAAAATACAAGCGCGTGCAAAACGAAGATTTGGTAGTACATGACATGAGGTGTGACGAAAGAGCGGGTGGCATAAAATCGCAGACAGACCAAGGCAATCATAGCAGAAGGTGTGTAAACTCGTATACATGTTTGTAGCAACATAGCATACTAAACCGAGATTCTTTGTACATCACTTTGCAGGTATATGCATGTGGTCTATAGAAAAGTTGGATCAGACTATAGGAGTTTCCAGCGATCGAATGAATCACTAACCTTCATCGAAAGTCACAATCGTGAGCCAAATGGTTTACTTCACCGTCATCGTTGAGACCAAATGAATCTTCGCAAGTACAATCTGTCAGACGCATGAAGTTTAGTCAATAGTTCGGTGCGCGATCAGCAGATGAATACTTACTGTCGATAGTATACTCCCAACTAAGATCAGGTTCAGGCTCTGCAACGGCGTGCATTGGCCCATCAGGGTTGTTGACGTCGTATGTCGAGCCCGACGTAACTTGTATCTCGATGGGAGTGGGGCGACGAGAGCGGATTACGATGCAGAAATTGTGGAGGCCAGGGGCCAACTCCACGTAGCGCCAGCGATCCTCGGGGCACGAGAGAAAGACTGTCGGCTCCGTAGCATCCTAAGACAGGTGAACACCAGGTTAATGACAAAAACGATAGTAAGATTCACTGACCGTGATGTTAAAGCACGCTCTAGAGCATATTTCGACTGCTAATTTCACTTTCGGGAGAGTTGGAAGCTCCAACTTCTCGTGGTATACCGAAATCGACCCGGGAGATTGCAGGAAACCGATCCCAACCGAGGATTTGTCTGACGAGGCTATTTCCAAGCAGATAGTCAAACGATGAGGTGCACCATGGCTGAAGGTTGAGTAAGGCTCGAAGCCCGGCCACCAGACGATCATTGCCAATGCTGATTGGGATGTCGGAGGTGTGAGGGTGAAAGGACAAGAGTCGATTCACCACAGCCACGCACTCTCCATTCAAATACTTTTTGGTAAATTCATTTATGAAATTCTCACGTCTTATCCTCTCTCTTAACACTCACGATAAATGCATCGCACACCATGATTCACCGATGGCCGGGCATAGTCGTGACCAGTAATGCTTCACCTCATATTACGAATATCTGTCTTCGAGTTACCTCGCGATGGGTGACTGAAGTAGATATCGAATTCAAGGATTCGTCTGGTTCTGTGATGATCACGCAGAACCACCACGATCTCTTCGTACAACCAAGGACCGCGTTGGTGGTGAAGGATATGACGGGTACATGTAACGTACACAGTGTAAGCGCATTATCTATCTGCAATCTACGGGATCTCGCTGACTATACACTAGCATAACGCAGTCAGCAAGTATCGCACCTGTCCACAAAGTTCACCCCAATACATACTTTTGGAAGCGGGGGAGACAGTTCTCTGCTTGACCATCAGGTCGCGATTGCAGTCTGCAGTCAACATACGTATGAGCTCGGGGTCCTTATATCGGATACCTACACCCACCGACTTACGGAGAAGGATCGAAGAGTGGCGAGAAGGGATAGTAGCTGCTTCGGGTGCCGACCGGGTGCCGTTATGGGTGAGTAGTGCAGTTCAAGAGCTCGGATGACTACTGATCATGATTGTTATCAGTATAGTGTCGATAGCCAGGCACATTTAGGATGAACGCCAGTCGCGAAGTCTGGCAATACAACTTAGATTGTCACTTCTAATTGACTTACAACGAGACTGTCCTGTTTACAACACCACGATCCCGCCGCTCCAAATCAATATACAACGCATGCAACACTTGAAATCCGATGCCGTAGTATTTGAATACAAGCTAAATTCGAGTTATCGAGCATCTTCTAGGCAAACATACGAAGTTCGAGAGAGACAGAATTTGTATCCAGTTACCTATACTAGTACAAACCGTGTTAGTTGATAGCACGTGGCCGATTTGAAATGCCGACTATCACGAGCTTGCAGCCAGCTTATTCTCCCCTGACGCAGGGTAAGTCAATCAGTAGCACGACAATCACGAACGGCTTTCTCGAGGTTCAAGCCAGTATTATGTCAAATCAAGACCAAAGTGGACTATTCGAATCAACAGTGGACCTGGCTACCTTAATTAATTATAACACATGTGCAGCCAGTTACCCCATATTGATTCAGGTCAGCTGTAGCTGATGTTGCAATTAATTATTTCGCTTTTATTTGCTGGGTAAATAATTAATGGAATGCAGCTGGTGCTGTGATGATTAATTAATTATTGACTACTACAACTACTGGCCCATTGGGGAATGGGGGGGGATTGGGCCGGCTGGGCTGCTGGTCCTGGCTCCTTATATATGGCCCCAGGGGGTCTTCCCAAAGCGGACATGGGTGACTAAAATTGATGGCAGGCACTGATTATCTGATGGCTGGACCAGGGGCTGTCCAAAAGCGGTCAGGTTGGTTGAAATTGATGCCTGGCCCATTTGGGCACCTGGTGGCTGACCAGGGGGCTGTCCAAATGCGGTCATGGGTGGCTGAAATTGATGGCTGGCCCATTTGGGCTGCTGGTGGCTGCAAAATGGGATTTCCACTGCCCCCCAATTGGGCTTGGGGGTGATACCCTGTATGGATAGCCCCTACTCTAGGGTATCCTTATTTGGTATTCCCATACCTGGGGGTGGCCTGGTTGCCACACTACGGCCCAATTAGTCCGTTATCGGGCTTCTAAAAAAATATTTTTTGGCTCGGAATGGGATGTATCCTACCTCACCAGAAGCGGAATTTTCCGTAGAATCCGAATCTGGAATCCGTTTTTGGATTGGGTGGCTGTGGCACGTGCTATGGGTGATTCCGGCAGCCCGTAAAATATTTTCTTGCCCCAAATGGGACATATCCTACCCCATCAGAAGCGGATTTTCGAGGAGAATCCGAATCTGCAATCCGCGGGGCAGTGGCATGCCTGTGGGGGGAGATATGGCCAATCCGGTGATTTTGCCGGATTGGAAAAATGAAATTTGATGCTACCCATATGTTTGTGGTGTCATCTAAGAGCATTTTTCATGGCGAGTCCAAATCTGGTGTCCGATCTCCATAGCAACGGCTGGATCAAAAGATATCAGCCACTGATTAAATAGGTGAAAAACCACTGATAGGCCTGTATCTCCGTCAATATCCTGTGGAATTTGTTGGTGTAGGGCTCAAATTCAAGGTATTTAAATGCCCTAACAAGATCGGAACAGCCTCTGTCACGCGCTCATCT
>JACXVL010000888.1:0-13697 GCA_014898675.1 Athelia sp. TMB | reverse complement strand
TGCAATGGTTAGGAATAACTGTGGCGTAGTAGAACAGCTAGGTAGTCCATAAAAGCAATGCATAGTAAATGAGGGGTTTGCTCATTGTAGAGCAATAATAGAATAATAATGATGTGATAGCACGTAACTTCAACAGCATCTGGGTTCCTCATCAATTTTTGTATTGAAGAATATTCCAGTACACACTAGAGGTGATGCAAGCAACTTTGCAGAGTACGTTCACTTGGATGTTTACTCCATTGTATCCCAGGTCTACAGCACTCCAGAAGAAGTCTGGAGCTCCATTGATAGGGGATCACATGGAGCATGGGTTAATCCAGTGGAACTGGAAGCATCAGTGACAGGTGACAGTGATAAAGAGAATGTTGCACCTGACCACAGGGCTATCATGCGGAGCTCCATTGATAGGGAAATCTTTGGGGAAAGTGATGCAGAGTTATCAACCTCTGATCACCCGGACATTGCCACACTGTCAAGGGAGGATTCTCCAATCTACATTTCCAGGACACCAGAGCCTAGAGAACCATCTATATTTGGATCCGACTGGAGCGGAGAATTCCAGTATCCATCAGATGGGGATCAGATGGATGAACTTTGGGGAGAAGAGGACTTTGTCGTCCAAGCCAGGAGGAGACTGCACGAGCTTGCTACTCAGATTGAAGCCATTCACTCAGAGGAGTGTGCATGCAGGCATGGGTATGGACCCATCAACTAATATGGATGTATGGGAAACAATATGTATAATATGTATGATTCATAGAGAACGAATCATCAGTTACAACCATTCCCGCTTTCACTCTAAGCCTCTTAGCCCCTCAAAATTTTGACTATTTGCCTGCAGTTTTCACTATTCTCAATCATTCTGACTTCAAATCTTCTCATCATAATTTGAGATCAATACTATAGTGTACAGGATGCTGTGTATAAATTAGCTAACCCTCAGCTAGAGTGTGCTTGAGCAATGCACAAATGCTAGCAATGTTGTATATTCTCTTTCATCTGTGGTTTGGAAAGTTGTATAGGCTTGATTTACAGACTTTTACGACTTTGAGGATTTTACAAATTTAGCGTTCAGTTGGTGGGAGCGTTCTCAGACATGTCGTAATGGGGTCTACCCAATGCAGTTTGGTCTCCAGAGGTGATGAAAAGGAAGCATGAGTGGTGGACCCAGAAGCTGACCCAAAACCAGAAGGCACGGGGGCACAAATACAGCTATGGTTATTAGGACACGGTCAGCTCAAAGAAGATAATGTTATCTTATCAGCATTTATAGGTAATGATTAAATCTGTATAATTACAATGCCAAATTCTGAGTACTTATATTTGCGTGTTTAAGGTGTGGGACACAACAGGGGCACGATCAGGATCCATCTCGCCCACGGCATCCTCGGGGTCCCCTTCGTTGTTGCCCAGAGCTGCATTGGAGGCAGAGGCCAAGGGGGAGCCCAATCTGGGAGTCGGAATGTCGAATCTGATGTGAGAAAGGTTATCCACAATTTTGGCCAATATGTCATCATCAAACAATGGTCCAGTTGTGAGTCTTGCTCTGGTACAAGCAGTGTGAGTAATAGAGCAAATGCAGATGTCGGAAACACCTCACCGGCCTCTTGATGCAAGAGATTTCAAAAGAGTGTCGATGATAGGTGCATGATATTTGTCAACCTGTGGGTTAGCAAGATTGGTGGCTACTTTGAGGTCATGGAAATAGCCCTTTTGGCGGGTGCTGTCAAGCTTCTTGGTGATGTGCCGACCAGTCCTGTGCTCCCTGAGTGTGATTCTCATTATGCTGCACCCAAGAGCCAAAGCTGTGATGGGGAAAATCACCGAAAACTGCTCTGGGTATCGGATAGCAATTCCGTTGTGGCCATATAAAAAATCAATCATGAATTCCTGAAAAGCGCGGTTATTGAAGAGAGGCAGTTTGGTGTGCCAAACACATATTAAAAGCTGCGCAGGGTGGTGACAGCAAGAAATGTACCTTAGCGTTGAGACCCTCATTGCAGAACACATCACGCTTGCGCAAGACCACCACTTGGGCTTTGGTGAAGGCGGCCACATCATCATCACTCATGTTAGCCTCAATCTTCTGGTGCGAGGTTGGAAGAATATCATACAAATAGAGCACCTTGATGGCCGCTATCTTAAAGAAGCCTCACCAGGCTGAGGCCATTGCATGAATCTAATATACAACTTGAGTGAGCACGATCTGAGAATATTTAAATAGATAACACACTCGGTTCAACATAGCCTTGGTACATGGAATCAACTCCTGACACTTGCGAAGCGCCATGCTGTTGGCCTGCAGTAAGGCTTCAGCAAGGTTGTCATCTCTCTTGACGGAGGGCAGAGGCCAGTGATTCTCCCGGCACAAGTGAGCAATCAGGAAGATGCTGGCCTTGATGTGATTGAGATTGTTGTTGATGGTGAGCGGCACAAATGAAGACTTAACACCCGTCCTACAAGTTGAGGGATGCAGCTGACACTCGATCCCATGGCTGGAGACCTGGTGTCGCAGTGGTTGGGGGTTCTGAGAACCTTCAGAGGACTCCTGCCGGCTCAAGACTGACGAGTTTGTAATAGAACCTGAATCCGACATCGAGAACACTTTGATGTGCTTGAGCCAACTGGCGTAGTTTGTAGTGAATAAGTAATATATATAAGACATTGTAGAAAGTCATGTACCGTGAAAAGCTGTTGTTTGGAACATGTTCAAAGCTCATTGAAAGAGATCCCATGAAATGAAATGGGCACTGAAGCTGCTGCAGTTGGGGGGATATAAGATGACGAAGGGCTGGGTTGCTGCAAAGTTGGCATATGCTGAACAGGTGCCATTGAGTTGCTCTGATTGTACATCAGGCTCTCCGGTGTTGGGGCTGGCCATTGCTGTTGAGATAGCGACAGCTGCCTCCATTGCGACTGTGACGCTCACTGTTGCAGTGTCAGGTTTTCTCTCCATTGCTGCTGCTGCTGCTGAGGATGGCCGCTCCCCCACTGCTGCTGCTGCTGAAACTGATGTCCCCACTGCGGTTGTGCTGGCTGCTAATGCTCCGATGAGGTGATGTCTCCCCATTGCATCTGTGTTAACTGCTGCTGAGGTTGCTGGAGCTCGAGAGGCTGGCTCCGATATGTGTTCCATGGCTGATCCGATGACTGGGCGGGGTACTGATGCTGTGGGGGCGTATAGGAGGTGTTTTTTTATTTTTTATTTTTTTTGTTTCAGATTTATTGTGCTAGGAGGCTCTGCCTTGTGTTACATGTCTGTAGCTAGTCGTACTAAGTCAATGAGAGCTTGGAAAAACAGCTTCTACTCAATGCCGCCTCCTTGCGATGTGTTGGGCACAGCTAGGCGAAGCTTGCGCTCCTGCCAGACAAGCTGTGTGGACCGCGCGAGCCGGCATATCCCATGCTGTTTTCGTCAGCTCCCCTAGAATAGAACAAGTTTAGTTGTCTTGTGAAGCATTTATAAGTGTTGGCTAGGTGTTCGTCTACAGTCTCGCCTAGGCGGCGGGGAGGGGTGAGTGCGTATAAAAGACGGAGAAGCCAAGTATAGTATTCTTGAGGTCTAAAGGAGGAGGGGTAAGTAAGACTTGATTCTGAAGGTCTTTTGAGTGTGTGAGAAGTGCTTGCGTGAGAGCTGCGGGGTTCACTATGGCAGGTATTGGCAATGGGTGCGGGGGGGGACAAATGTGCATGAAAAATAGGTGGCCCAATCTAATTCTTAAATCACTGGGTGGCGTGGACATATGAGAGGAATTCACGTGACACGTCATGGTCACTGAGGAGGTATGGTATGTCAGCTGCTTTTCGACCGAGTTTCTGGCGTAGCTTGTGTTGCGCCTGCACATAATGCACACAGTCCAGAATGAAGTGGTGTACCGTTTCTAGTGTAATGCCCTGGCAGTGTAGGCATAACAGCAATTCTGCTCTCTGGATTCAGAAGAGGTGGAGATTCAACACTACGTGGTCAGTGCGGAATTGAGTGAGTGATGATGCCTGCTTTTGCGTGAGGCTGTTGAGCAGTCACAGGTATTTTGGAGGGAGCGGATTTGTTGATCACTCCAAAACAACATGCTCTCGGTGATTTCTTCCATCTGCTTGTTTATCGCCATTTTAAATGTTCCTTCTGCTCCTGTTGGAGCACCGATATGCTGGCCGGTAGTTTTCTCTTTCGCAAACACACTGGCAGATCCTTTGGCAGACCGGGACGCTCCATCACCGCCTCTTTAGCTTCCCTGTCCACCTCCTCGTTTGGCTTGAAGCCCTTGTGACCTGGAACCCAATGCAACTGTAAGTCAATGACACTGACTCGGTGTGCTACCCATTTTGTTCCTCACTCTCTCGCCTTCCACCTGTCTTTGGCCCTGAAGTATCCATTCTGTTTTGCGTGTAGCTGCTCTTCAAGATCGTGAATGTGGTCTAGAAGATAATACCCAGAGTGGGACTTCTGGTTAGTAAGTCCCTGCAGTACAGCTTGGTTATCGAGGCCAATTATTATTGGACCGGTTAGTTTCCGCATAAATAAGATGAGTAGATGTATACCTATGATAACTCCCACCGCCTCTGAGTTGTGGACTGTGTGCTTTTTCGTGGGGCCTAGGGAGTATCTCCGCACCGCCTTTACCCTTCCGCCAACATATAGCACTGCTGAGGCTCCAATCCCACCTCTATAGCCTGAGCCATCGCAATATACACTGATTGGCACTGATACATGCAGTCTGTTGGCTTCGGCCAGCGCTAAGTCTTTATCGGGGAATAGAAGGTGTTGGTGGGGAGATAAGGCTTTTGTTGAGGGTCTTCCTCGGGTTTGTGATATAGCGGAGGGCCATCAGGCTGGTACTTGAGGGAGGTGAACTTGCTGTTCACAGTCATTGCCTGCAGTGTTGCATCTAGACGCTGCTTATGTAGGTCCCAAGATATTATTTAGCTTCGTGATCTGAGCCCCTCAAAAATGAAGGATGGTACATACTGTTGTCACTGCTTCCGCTACCGCTGCCTCTGCATTCTCCTGTGGGGTTGGTGCTTTAGCTTTCTTGCTGCCTCAAGACTTGGCGGTCTTGGATGAGGCACACTGAACCGGGGGTGCGACTAGGGCTGGTGGTTGGGACTCGTTAGCACCTGTACGTCCTCTAGATCTAAGCTCTCGCTGGTTTGGAATGGCTTAACAGGTGCAGGATTGTGTTAATGTAGAGCTACAGAGTGAAATGAATGACTTACTTGACATGTGACAAATTCTGCAAGCTGAACTGAAGTCAAAGGTGGAGGTGATAATCATGTCATACTTTTGTGAAGGCGTCTTATACTAGGCAGTTGTCGAAATGTCAGTTTAAATGCAGGACTGGCAGGTAAATCAAATGACAAACCAAGGCATGCCAGGTGAGTGCCGTCCAGACATTGTGGAAAGAAGTGTCGCCAGAGTGGTTCCAGCCATCCGGACATTGTGGAAAGAAGGGTCACCAGAGAGGTCCCACAAGGAGCAAGTCAGTGCAAGAAAGATAGATAAGAGTGCGGAGCTTGGTGGAAAAGATGAGTGTAGTGGTGAGGAGCTGAGGAGGCTGTGTATGTGTTGCACTTCAGGTTAGCCACATTTGGGGGCTCTTAGCCCCAATTATTTTGTCCATAATTAGGGCTAAGATCCCCAAAAATGTGATTAATTTCCTGCCCTTTGGGCCATCCAGAGAGCAGGACACTAATGTTGCTGGACACTATTTGCCCACATAGGGTGAATCTGCCAGGACCTTATTTGTTAGGTTTCATTCAAGCACACTACTGTTGGTGTAAGTGCAACACCTGATTTTGGTAGTTGGTGGTGCCAGGGGTCCTCTGGCCTATGTAGTGCCTGGTTCCGGTGCGGGGTCCATTCAGGGGCTACCTGTTTTTGGAAAACCATATGTATGCTATATCACCAGAAGCAGAATTTTGCATAGAATCCAGATATCAGCACAAAATTGACATGAGATGTCTGTAGCAGGTGCACTGTGCTATTCTGGTGGCTGACTAATACACAATGACAAATCATTTTGACATGTTATACATCACCGGAATCAGAATTTCAAGTAGAGTTCAAATCTGAAACAGTAATATAGACCACTATTGTATCAAAGATGTTGTGGCCACTTCTGTGATGTGTGTAACAGTCTCTGCTAGTTACTCACCAAAATATAATTGGACAAAGGGTGTGAATAGATCGATAGTGATAGAGATAGATCAAGACTGCTTGAGAGAGCTGAGACCTTAGTCTTTAACGAAGTGAATTAGACTGGGGAATCTCCCTGCAGTCGTGCCTCTATATATACATGATGCTATGCGCTATATCCTATGTGTCCAAATGGAATAACTGCGACAGTGTGGGCTCATATCAAGAGCTGGACCAATGGCAATAATCCCTGCTATCTAATGCCCATGCGGAAGTGTCAAGTGACCAAGATACGACGCGAGTATGATGCGGAGTATCTCCTTGATTGATCCATGATCCTCAAGGTATAACCAAGGTATCCAATCTAATGATCAATAGATCTGATGGTGAACTAGTTATGTGAACTGTACAGGTTCTCACGGTTGAAGTATGTGACTGGTACCGTAATGAGAATGTGTCTATGCTGTATGTGATAGAGTGTGACATGAAATAGTGTAAAATATAAGGAAAAAGGAAATTTGTGAAATTACCCCCTCTTCAAGCTTTGAGCTCCGGACAAAGGTTAAGTCTCAGAAGCCATACAATAAATGGCCACTGAAAGTGTTCAAATAATCTTTTGTGTAGAGCAGCATAGAACTCCTTGATTGCATTCTGTACATGAGTGAGGGTCTCATAAGGTTCCCAAGAGTCGTCGTTGTGACCATAACCCTTCTATCATATGTAGTACTGAAGTTTCTGCTTACGACCAGTGTGTCAAGACTGTAAGATCTTCTCAACTTCAAATTCTTCATCTTCATCAATGACATCCGGCTCAGGAAGTGTGTATTTCTGACCTTCAAATTCTGGTGTTGTAGGAAACGAGCTTGCTAGTGAGGAACACTGGGTGGGAGCTAAGAAGTGGTGCCCAGTTGTCTTTGAGTTCATCAATGTAGCAACACAAGTATTGCTCAAGTGTTTGATTGACTTGCTCAGTTTGACCATCTGTTTGAGGGTGATAGGTGGTGTCATATCATGAAATTGTTTCATGATTGGACTGAGTGAAAATACCATGAAACTGAAATAAACAGGAAGGACCGTCAGGAATTGTGATCACCGGCTAGTTACATAAATCTGGTAACCTTAGGAAGTCGGAAAATGCGGACATCTCAGGCGTGCACAGTTTCTCCGAATTCAAACCGCATTGTACGGCATCCTGGACAGCTGCAATTGCAAGATCACACACTGCCATTTGTGATAAGTTTATTTCAATCCACCTTCAGTTCATTCAATACACTGAGGCCGGTTTCACCAGATTGTATGTCTTCATTATGTCACTCATTGAATTGGAAGGGCACTATTCCCATGCGGCTCCTGCCCAAACAATAAGAAAGAAGCTTCTTGGATAGAGACCAGTTCCAATAAAGTTTTAGGGAGCATGTCAATCGGTCTGCACAGAGTGCTGATCATACAGCATCCCATTCCAGAAATGTGAAGATCCCACAGCATGCTTCTTTTGTGACTCGCAGATCATTAAATGTGCACGAGAAAGTCATGGTGATTGCCCGAGACAGTGGAAAGCCCTAGCGACTCCCTGAAGCTAGAAACAATTGGAAGCACTCTTAGTTTGTCAGAAAAAGAGCCAAGCCTGCAAATATTCAGGCGTAAAGAATTCAGAACCCAGAAACTATTTTCTATTGAGTAAAGATGTCACATGACTAGGTCAGAGTCACCTGATCAGTGGGCGGCTGTGTCTGATATGTTGGAAAACATGAGAATTACAAGTTGACAGGATTGAAAGATCAATTCTTGGTAAAAAAAAAGCAACAATTCTCACAATATTAGAAACATGGGTTTGCCTAATTTTACTAGCCAATCAGAGTTCAGGTCAGTGAGTATCTGCACAGTCATGAATGAGTACCTTCACAGTCTTGGGAAAGTGTTCCAATATGGAATCTTGGAATAGTATATAAGGACCGCACTTTCAGTAGTTTTAGATTAGCAGACCCAAGCACCCCCAAGCACATTCTTAGCAACCTTGAGTGCCCAAGACAACCTGCTCCAGTGTATAGTTGCTACAGTCAATAAAGTGATTGACTCCAGTAGCCTTGTGAACATGTGAACACCAGCCATCTGATTGTGTTTGTTTGTTTTTGTTTTTGTTTTTGTTTGTGTTTGTGTTTTTGTTTTGTTTTGTGAGTGTGTTGTTTCCGCCCGTATTATTTCAAGTGAAGATTGAGCCAGAGAGCTCCAGGTTTGTGTTTGTTTGCTTTGCAGTCCTAAGTGAAGTTTGAGAGACAGAAGCAGCCTACGTGGTAAGAACTTTTATCTTTGTTTTCGGCCAACCCCTTTTGTCGAACAACTGATTCAGCAGCTCAGGCTCTGAATATTTGTTTTTCAATTTCATTTCATTTTCTTTTAGTAGACTTTAGTCAAGCGACTGGTCCTACTATACTAGCCTATTCTGGCTAGTAACAACTCCTGATCCGCACACTATAAACCCCCGAACCGATTAGGCGACTCCGGTCTAACGACTAACCCGATAACCTAAGGTTTAAACCCATAAACCAAGCTCACAGCGGTGGACATATTGGATTTGATCCCTAGCAGTTTACACCATTCCTGGGATATTTCTGCTGCAAATTATACACCTCGATCTGAGATAATCTGCAATGGTAACCCATGAAGGGTCCAAACCCTCTTATATAGAAGATGTGCAAGATCCTTGGCTAAAAACTCGTTGGTGATAGGAAAGAAGTGTGCTCTCTTTGTAAGCCTGTCCACTACAACACAGATAGTGTTGAATCCATCTGATTCTGGCAACTGAGTGATCAAGTTGATTGAAATGATATCCCAAGGTCCGTAAGGTATGGGATTTAGTATAAGTGGTCCATAAGAGCCTGTTCGGCAACAATTTCAGGGAGACAGAGCCCACCCACGGACCTGCCTCTTTCGGATGACAGGTCTGTGATGGGAACTTGATGGGACTGCGCCCGTGCAGTGCAGGCGTGCCAAGGGACTTAGCGAATTTTGTGACGTGTTTGGGCGGGGTGGGTCAAATCTGGGCTTTTGTGAATCACATAGTTATTATAGTACACACATATCTTGTAATAGAGGGTAATAGAAGTAAAGTATAAGGTGAATACTGATATAATAGATGAAATAAGGTGGTATAAAGGTCTGGTGAAGAGTGTCACAATAGAGGGGTATGTATGTATGGTGGAAATTGGGGCGGATAAGGGCTTAACAATGCAAAATGAAGGGATACTAAAGTTAAGGAAAGCGGATACTAGGTAGAGAGGATAGAAAGGGGAGTAGGAATAGGAAGAGGAGTAGGATAGGAAGGGGATATGATAACTATAGCCAATGTAAACTGCTCACCAAACCCCATGAGACTGATATCTATTTGTCTTCTTCTCCGGAGATGGGGGCAATAGATCCTCTCGCCTGCGCTTGAGGACGTTAAGCTGTTGTGATGGCACAAGAATGCCAGGGAGTGACGAAGGTGGGTTTGCAGTAGAGCGGTGGGGAGCAATAAACAAGGCTGGGATGCGGCTCGGCATTGGCGCGGTGGAGGAAAAGATGGGAGTGCGAGGGCGTCGAGGTGGGGAGGATGATGGGAGTGCTGGCGAGGAATCATGGAGCTCCGCAGTGTCATGTATGCGCGCAAAAGCATGACCCATCGCCATGAACACGTCTCGATATGTGGCGACACACGTCAAATCCTCACTCCGGATAGACACTCCAGCTAATGCCAGTGTGAACTCATGGAGTTTCGAAACTGGTGTCCCACGCTCGACCTCAGCGTAGACACGGGCGGCTTCTTGCTCATCATAGGCAGCTTTGCTACTGCCTGGTGCGGGTAGTACAAAGTTAAAGTGGTGGGGTTTGGGTGGCTCCGCATCTGAGTCACTGTCATCACTGTCAAATCCATGGGGGCGATCACCAGATCTATGAGCCTGGGAGGAGCTGGGGGGGTGGCGAGGAGCTATGGGCTGGCGAGGAGGGTCTATTGTCGTTGTCATAGAAAAAGTTGTTGGCCATTAGGTCATCAACGACCCTTGCGACGGTGACTGTTGCATCCTCGAGGGCTGGTGCATTGTCGGATGTAATGTTGTCAACAAGGCCTGCGGGAGAAGAGGCAAAGCACATTGCGACAGTGTGGCCGCAATCGCGAGCCTCGCGCTCTGAGGTCGAGAAAGGTATGGGTGGGATGGGCATGCGTGACCTAAGACCCGCAAGGACAAGGATGGCGGCCCGGATGTGCTTGCATGCACCACCATACTTGCGCTGATCTGCACAATTGCAGCTGATGGTGCCGTGGAGTCCGAGCCAGATTGTGTAGGTCTCTACTGGTGTATTTGTTGCCAGTGACACAGAGGAGTAGCAAGAGAAAATAAAACCTGTCTGATCACCCAAAAATATGGGGGCGCTGATTTGGTTCTTGTCAAGTATTATGGCTGCGCGCTCATCTCGGAGAGTGTCGGGGGCCACAAAGGCATGCAAGACGTGGGGTGGGGGAGAAGAGTTATGCTTGAGAAGCACAGCCGCACCTCCTGGAAGGGCCTTGATTTGGCGATGCAGTCAGGCCTTCTCGCTTTTCTCCATGGAACGTTGCTGGAAGATGGATGGAAGGATCTGGGTGACCAACATACGGACTAGAACATCCACGCGAAGCCGCCTGCTGTTACGCTGTCACCAAGCCAAATGCTTCCTCTTGAGAATACCATTAAAGGATTCAAGATGGTTGGTGGTCGGCAAGACTCCCTCAAACGGGCATTTGAGTATAAAGGCGGCATAATGACGTCCAAAATCTGACCAGCTTTTCCACAAAGCATTGGTATACCAATAATCTTAAAGGCTATAGGACTAAGGCAGACAGCTTAGGCAGACTAGAAGCGAAATCAGGAAGCTATACATTGCAATAAATATCTATCTAACACACCTAGAAGCGAAATCAGGAAGCTAGAGACCTTCCTGTCGCTTCTAGGACCTATATACTACTCTATATCCGATGTACAAGGAGCTAATGTAAAGTCCGAACTTGTAGGAGATAAATAGCCAAAACTCCGGTCAACAAGGAGATAAATAACTGAACATGCAGGCATCACAGAACTGTCACAAGTCATGATGGAACGTTCTAGAAGTTGCTAGAACGTTGTAGAGTGCTGTAGGGACACTGGGTCAATGATCTCCAACAGCCCCCCCTGACCCAGTGGGTCTCCAGGCTCCACAAATCGTCTAAGCACCAGTAGAGCGAGGCAGAACACCCATGCCTTCCCTGCAAGAAAGAACCTTGACCTTGGCCAACTCCTTGGTCAACAGGTCAGCAGGGTTCTCTGTGCCAGGAATGTGTCTTAGTGTGATGATTCCAAGCTCAACCTGACGCCTCAGCCAGTACTACTTGCGATCCAAGTGCTTCATGCGTCCATGGTGCTCTGGGTTCTTCATAACATTGATTGCTGACTGGTTGTCAACAAGTAATGTCGAGGGGGATGTGAATGAATAGCCAAATTCCTCTAGAAGCTGTCGCATCCAACAGATCTCTTTGCCTCCATCAACAGCAGCAATGTACTCTGCTTCAGTTGTGGAGTCACAGACTAGAACCTGCTGTTTAGACGACCAAGAGACAGCACCAGAGCCCATTGTGACCATGTAGCCACCGGTTCCATGGCCATTAAAGCGCACAGAAGACCAGTTAGCATCAGTGAAAGTGGTAAAGAGCTCAGAGTCAGATTTGTGTGTGGGGGAATAAGTCAGGACATTGTCCTTGGTGCCCTGCAAGTATCGCATAAGGTGCTTAACAGCTTGCCAGTGCTTGGGACCAGGATTGGAATTAAATCTCCCAAGGATGCCCACAGCATAAGCGATGTCAGGACGAGTGCATTGGGCCAAATACTGCAAAGAGCCCACTGCAGACTTGTAGGGCACATTCTGCATGGCCTGGACGTCTTCAGGAGTGCTGGGAGCCATAGACTTGTCAAGGGGTGCACTGGGATCGATTGGAGTGGACACAGGGTTGCAATCAGCCATGTTATAACGCTGAAGCAAGTCCACAATGTAGTGACGCTGTGAAAGCGAAATAGAGCGATTGGGACGATCCCTGAGTATCTCAATGCCCAAGAGCAATGAAGTGTCACCCAGGTCTCTGATGTCAAAGTGTGTGCCCAGCTCCTTCACAAAGTCGTCCATGGCTTGCTGGTCTGATAAAGCAAGTGTCAAGTCGTCCACAAAGACAGGCATGATGATCCTGACTGCTCCCCTGCGATAGACATAGATGGAATGCTCAGACTCTAGTCTAGTAAAGCCCATTTTGACGAGTACAGAGTGCAATTTCTTGTTCCACTGACGTGCAGACTGCTTGAGGCCATAGATTGACTTGAGCAGTCGCAGAACCCACTCTGGGCCACCCTGTTGAAAGCCCTCAGGCTGCTTCATGTAGATCTCCTCGTCTAAATCACCATTGAGGAACGCAGTGGAGACGTCAATGGAGCGCAAATGAAGGTCCTCAAAGGCTGCAAGGGCCAGTAGCACTCTGACAGTGGCCATGCGACATGTGGGAGCAAAAACATCGACATAGTCAAAGCCAGGACGTTGTGAAAAGCCCTGTGCAACCACCCTGCCCTTGTAGCGATCAATCAGGCCAGTAGGGAGACGCTTGGTCTTCAAAACCCACTTGCTGCCAATGGCCTTCTTGCCTGGAGGCAGCTTAACGCGTTCAAACACCTGCTTGCCAAGCAGTGAAGCATATTCAGACCGCATAGCCTCTGCCCATTGGTCTGCAAAAGGCGATGCCATGGCCTCTGCAAAAGACCTAGGGTCTGGGTCTGTCTGGGACATAGCTGAGGCGGCAAATGAAGCATCCCCATCACCAATATTCAGCTCATCTGCACTAGCTTCGCCTTCCTGGTCCCCTGCATACTCCAAATCCTCATCCTCGTCGTAATCAGGCATAAGCCCAAGTGGTTCCCCTTCAAGCTCAAGGCTATCAAAGGGATTGTAGTCCACAGGGCCAGCCAAAGGGTCTGGAGTGTTGAGGAACAGTGACCCAGCGTCTCTGCAGAGTTCTACAACGTCCTACAACGTTGTAGAACACCCTACAACACTCCATCAACAGTTTGACATTTCCATCATATTTATCTCTTTACTTCCTTTCAGTCCGGAGTTTTGATCTATTTATCCTACAGTCTCGGAGGTTTGTTATACTCCATTTCTATCGGTTATATGACATGTCAGTAGCTCTCCTTCCGCTTAGATAGGATGTAGCACAGTATATAAGACCTAGAAGTGACAGGAAGAACTCCAGCTTCCTGATTTCGCTTCTAGGTGAGTTTGTTCATTATTGTGCTCAATCTAGCTTCCTGATTTCGCTTCTAGTTGCCTATACTGTTCGCCTCTGTCCTATAGCCTTTAACATGGAGACGAGGTTGTAGAGTGATAATCATCAGGAAGTGCAGAGGGACTGCACTGCCTGTGCCTGCCACTGCGATCTATCTTAAATATTCTAGACCTTGAGGGTGCAGTAGGCGGACTGGGAGGTGGTGCAGACTCATCAGGGGACGGAGTTCTAGGGGGTAAAGGCCCTTGA
>JACXVL010000887.1:0-13788 GCA_014898675.1 Athelia sp. TMB | reverse complement strand
AATGATCTGGGTTACCGACACCATCCCGCCGGTCGCCGGCCATCGGTGAAGCTGTGCAGCGCATAGGGGCTATTGGCGCCACCGCTCGAGCCTTGGCCTGTCGACGTCATGCATTCATGGCCAGAGCGAATCGTCAAAGGCCTTCATGTATGGATATATATCGAAGGGCTCGAAGCAAGAATGAATAGGATATAGTACGCAAATTGTGCAAGCTAGCTAGGGCGATAGCGCCTCACAGGAGTAACTAGTTTACTAAGTACGGTGGTGTGCTACAAAGGTAATAGAAGGGCCACATATGCATACTGTACAGCAAGATAGATCGGAATGCAAAGATAATATTAGCACAACATCCTTGCAACTGGAAGTGATTAGACAATAGGTTGGCGACTGACAGATGCATCCGCGGAAGCAAACCGAGTCCTGGCCCCATCGGGTCACGCGGCGCCGCGACAATGAGTCGGCTTGCCGCTGTTCATTTCCGCAACAATAACGCTGCACCCACGGCCACTGCTCTTCAGCGTACTCCTGGCCCGCCAGAGTGGATACGTGCCACCGCCCTGCTCGAGGCTCATTGTATCCAACAAAAGGTGACTGCGCGTGGTTCCATTCAGTTGCCAATCTTGCCACACCAGTCAGCGTGGTGGTAGGCCGCGGCTTTCAAATTGAAAATGCAGATTATAAGATGAGATAGTCATACGCATATACGCCACTATCGATATCCCCCCGCATATAGCAACGAGCACGAAGAGCTGGTCTCATCTCGATGAAGTCATTCCCATTCGACCGCCTCTCAGCCGAGCTCGCCCTCGAGATCATCCGCTTCGCCAGCACCCCCGACTTCCGGTCCCCTCCCCCCACCCCGACCCCCGCCGACTCCGAAACGAACCCGCCCCCGAACCCATACCGCACCGCCCTCGCCCTCACGCGCGTCTCCCGCGCCGTACGGCACGCCGCCCGCCCGCAGCTCCTTTACACCGTCCTCCTCAGCTCCCCCGCGCAAGTGCGCGCCTTCACGCGCCTCGTCCGCGCCGCCCCGCACCTGCCCCCCACGCGCCGCCTGTACCTCGGCGGCACGCCCCTCGCGCCCGGCGCCGCGTTCGACTGCGCCGCGCTCGCGCGCACGCTCGCGCGCGTCGCGGAGCTCGGCGTCGACGCGGACGCGCTGCACCTCCTCACCGGCGCCCTCGCCCACGCCCATTCCCACCCAGAAACGCATCCCCTTTTGGTAAGGCGCGTGACGTTCGCGGGCGCGGCGTGGCGCTGGAACCCGCTCACGTCCTCCCCCGAGGGCGGCGCCTTCCTCGCACACATCACGCGCCTGCGGCTGTGGTTCGACGACCCGCGCGCGCACGCCGCGGGGCGCGAGGACGAGGGCGAGGGCAAGGGCGGGCCGGCGTGGATGGGGGAGGTGCCGTTCGGGATGCTGGGCAGTCTGGAGCGCCTCGAGTTCGCGAGCGGCGGGGTGGTGGGCGTGCACCGCGTGGGCGAGCAGGGCGCGCGCGATGTGGGGGTGGTGTCGGAGTTTGGGGGCGGGGTGCGCGCGGGCGGTTGGATGGAGGCTTGGGCGGCGAGACTGGACGAGTAGATACTGAGGGGTGTCTGTAATGCTAGAATATCATCAGCACGAGATCAGCTTGCGCCCTTCAGCTGTAATATATTGGCACCCACCAGCGTTGCTTCCACGGTATATCCTACCTGCATGTTCTGCCCCAGGTCCCTAAGTACGGGTACGCAGCAACTTCCAAGCGTGATACAGGCTTCCTCTTCACAAAAGCGCAGAAAAAGCCATGTACAACGCAGACGAGTTGATATCTGCGAAGTCAGTCGAATGCAATTGGGGGCTCCACGACGCCGCAGCGCAGCCAATCCACCCCTGCTGCTCCCGACTCTCCCGCCAGACATGTATTGACTCACTCGTCCAGCCGGAGAACGGCTGCCCAGCCAGTGTGTACGCAGCGCATATACAGCGGGAGGGTGGCCATCGTCATTCCGAAGTGATTGAGTTTCATAATGCCAGAGCCATCTGCTCTGTTGAAGAACACGCAGTCCCGTATACCCAAGCGAGCTGTAGTAAGGTAAAATCAGCAAAACGGTACTGCGACTGCACGATGGGCGGGATGGGGCACTTACCAGCTACCAGTCATTGCGAGCGATGAGAGATTGCCCGTCTGCGCCTGTCCCGTCACACACTGTCTGTCCTGCGCCCGGCAAACTCTGTAGCCATGTATAGCCAAAAATGGAGCTACACATGCACCGTGTGCACCGTCGCGCAAGTGGCAGGCGACCGGCACATGCAAAGGACGTCGGGAGGTCCTCGGCCCTTCCTCGTCGTGCCACAATCGCGAGAGATTCAACGTGACCAATGTATTATCGACAAGCATCTGCAGCGGTATTGGGCGCAGCGTTCGCCGGTGTGATCCGTGGGGCAATGGAGCAGAGATCGTCCGTCCGCGTGAGGCAAGGGGCATCGATAGGCACCCTGGGGCGCCCGAATCAACCCGGTGACGTCGCCGATAGCAGTTGACGTCTGGAAGCCGAATTCTGCGATAGAAACTGTCGCAAGTGCCAGATATGACCGCGTTGGTAGATCCAGGGCGGGGCGTGATACCCAGTGCCTCCGGTTTGCGAACTGCAGGTTGGAGTTTTCGCATATCATGTGTCAACTTGTTTTGGGCGATAGCCTGGCAGGGCAGCAGCGGCGAGGGTGTGCCATGTGCCATCTCAGCACTTGGCGATAGGTGTGATCTGCATCGGGACGAGTAGTTGCCACCCACGACGGCTCGAAGGGCACATCGCTAGATGCAATACTGGAGCATAACATCTCAGAGATTGGCGTTGAATTCGGAGCGGATTGCTTTAAGAATACAGGGGATGGAATCCTAAGAGACCCTTAGGTCGCTTTGAAAAGCTCGTGAGGGCACGTTGCGCGCAGGAGACGGACATAAGCCTGCGCCGGCTGCTAGAAATGGTCAGATACACGATGCAAGACGTCCTGGAAGGGGGCTTACGTTGTGATATTCGCGAACGATGGCTACCAAAGTCCATCTTCAGCCAAGTTGGCGGTGGCATATGAGTGTCCCTTCAAGACGGCGCTGCTGGAGACTCGGTGAGAAACTTCCAGCGAAATGACGAAAGTTTGAGAGGCAGGTCGCCGCAGGCGAATTATATATATATGGGAGATCGATCAAGAGCTTGGATTGCGGGGGGAAGCATTCAAGTACAGGGGACGAGGTGGTGAAGAAAGCTTAGAGGAGAAAGTTGGTCTTTCCGGTTTCACGATCTACAATTTTGTTTTTAGAATAACACCATGTGGAGCTCCTGTTCTAGGCGGAGATCGCATCAGGGACATATGAAGGGGTAAAATAAGGACTCACCTTTAAAAATGGGGTAAGGACGTCTTGTCCATCAAACCACACACGCCATAATCCCGGTTGATGAATAGCGGCAACCAAAGCGCTCGCTAATGATAGCAGTCACTAGCAACTAAACAGGCGGAAATGGTCTCCACGGCATCGCTGTTCCCGGTCTGGCAGGCTGGCGTGTCGGATGAGGCTTGTTCGATGGCAACTGCATTGCCGTCAGAATGAATGGGGGTGCATTTTATATGCGACGGCGCGCGCGCGAGGTAAATAAAATAGCCAGAGAGGAGGGCGTTGACTAGAGTTGGCCAGAGACAGCGTTGAGGAATACTTGAGGTCCAAACGGCAAAGTGGTGGACGCGTAGTTGCAGTTTATAATCAATTTATCCAAGTGGCGTAAAGCCCGTGAAATGCGAGATAATTGGGGGGAAATCGAGGGGAGCCATGGAAAGCATTTGCGTGAATCCCAAGAGCATGCCAAAGGAGTAAATTTTAGGGGGATGATAGCAAGAGGCAAGTGGAGTTTGTGGGCTTCGGCCGTCCGATCGTTTGTCAAAGTTAATAATCTACCTTGTCTTCCTCCACGTCTGCAACATACCCAATTTTTTCTTGGCTCCGCTGGTTCTGGTTTTATCTCCTGGAAATAAAATCGACGAATCGATTCATGATCAATACTGCTTGGAAATTCTTGCGCAATAAAACAATACACCCAGTGGTTGTGACGGGGCATATGCTCCTATTTACCACTCGGCAAGTTTGAGGGTGCATTCCCAATGCTAACATCTTTTTTGTTCTCAAAAAGATTTCTATCAGCCGCCCAGATATTAAAGAGCCTTACCATACGATAGACTGCAAGGATTTGTGTACCCCTTGCGTGAGTAGACTGACCGCGTTTTAGACAGCTGAAGGAGATAATCCTCGAGCCTTCCGCATCATAACAAGTAGATGATATACCTCTCATTACAGACCCGGTGAGCATTTCACTATCTGACGTGAACGCTGGGGCTGAAGGCGTTGACAATAGGAGGACGGTTGCCTTGGGATCTCTGGCGATGCGTGCTCTGTTCGACACTCGCAATGCGTAGTATCTTTCCTTGAGAGACATGCGCAGATCTTGGAAGCGTATTGTGTTTCTGTTGCCTGCTAGTGTGCCATGTTCTTTCACCTCTCAGGCCTGCGACGGGACAGTCCTCATTCCAATCGGCGTGCCTTGCTCTTTGTTTGATGTACCGATGATGGCTCCAGGGAACGACGCCATCAGGACCTCATGCTCACTCGTTTATTCTGTCTGGGATCTCAGTACCTGTCTCAACTTGTCAATCACCCCGATGCTGTATATGAGGGTGCCCCCAGCAACACAAACAAAAACAAGGACCCACATGCCTGTCACGTGGCTGTGCGAGTTTGCCTCTTTGAGTCGACTCTGATTTAGACCTCCCGTGCGACACTTGCGTTGCTCTTGTGCACTGGTCTTCCAAGTTGACGTGTGTGTACAAAAGCAAATTGACGCATGAAGGAGATACGTATTGCCAATACATTTGGAGCGGGACTGGGACCTTGAGGACTGGACAGCGACGGCGGGTATTTCGATGCTGTGCCAGACCGACAGCAGTCGTACACTGTCAAGCTGTTAAACAAAGACACGGATTGCCTCGAAACACCCACCTTTCCCCCTCCTTGATCTGCTAGATATCTTCGAATGTCGCTGCCCAATTCACCAGGAGGGCGAATTGCAGATATGAAGACCACGCAACCCTGTCTAGACCGTGTGCCACTTTTTGTGGCGAGTAGGGGATGTCGCAGCTGCTTTAGAGGTTGGGCCCGCACTGCGAACGGCAGGGAGGATTTCTCTGTTTTTCCAGTCGAGCAGAGGCGATGGGGGAGCTAGCTTCAGATTTTGACGCGTCGAGTCACGCAGGGGAAGGAGGCGTGCACAAGAGTGCGACAACTCGAAGGAGCGCCCTGGCAAGCCCTGCGTCTATTTAACCTCATTACATTTTCCTGCCATCCTTCCTTCTCCTTCACCATCACCTATTCTATCCATTCTTTTAATCCATGCCCTCCTCCGTACTCATGGATACTAACCCCCCTGACACACCAAACGCCCGCCATGTACCTCCAAGGCTCCAACGCAGAGCTAGATTTCTCACAAATAGTGCTCCACCGACACCCCATCCCTCCGTCGTCCCCGACCATTCCAAGGTGAGATTCCGGGCTCCCTTGTGCATGTTACGTTCGCCAACATCATCCAGAGTACAGCGCCAGTTAATAGGGTACCTTCGCCGGTCTGTCGCGCGCCCGTACTGGGTGACGTGCCGCTGACTCTAAGACCACTCTCAGAACATGTTTCAGAAGGTTGGGAGAGGATGTCGGGTGCTTGCGGTACGATTCGAATTTGCAAACTTGTTCACAATTCTAATTTATATCACCCAATAGAACGTCGCTCGTATAGCCACTCGTGCCCGGCGCGTTACCAAAAATATTTTAAAAGAAGGCCTTCGACCCCGGAGACTTCCTACACAGCACCACTCCCTCCCTCCTGCCATCCAATGAGTGCTCCGCGTCACCCACCTACCTTGCTCTCAAGAGGTTTACAAAACTCGTTGCAGCATGTCAACCCACTACCCCCACCCCATGTCAATGATCGTTACGCTGCTCAACGTACCAAGAACATTGGTCAAGAAGACTCCTCGCGGTGAGTTTCTACACTGCTTCATCGACTACCCGGCTGACCACCACCAGTACATAATACCCACAGCCACCAGGGCCAATCCCTAGTCACTAGTCACTCGTTACATATTGTGCGCTGACCCATCCATGCCTCTCCTTGATCATCATTGACTGCCTTTCGTATCAAAGACTATCTACTGTACAAAATATCCCCCGTGCATCGATTTACGCAACCATTCCTTTTAATTCCTCCCCACATTCCTTTGTTATTTCTTCTCGATAACTTCGTTCTTCAAAATCCCACACTACACCGTTTTTGTTTAGCATATGCTCCATTCCCCTCCTTCACGAGAAGCCCTACATAGAATCTGGCCATCCTTACCGAATCGGTAAAATACTTGACAAGTTTTAGGCCACCCCTCGTACCCGTCAAACCCGAACCACTCGTTTGAGCATAAGAAATGTCTCTGCTCAGCAATCCTTTGATAATGCATGGGCGTAAGCCTCCTCTGTGCCACGCCCCAAACAACTGCCAGTATCTGGAGTTCCTCTGGATCATTTAAGTATCCTGCCTGCGGATTGAGCAGAGATATTCGTGGCGGTCCAGTGGGCGCAATGCATTGTATGCCAGCGCCGTCGTGGGTGACGAGAAGCTGCAGTGGTCCCTGACCGTACTGATACATGATCGATATAGTCTTCGAGACGTTGTACCATGGGTCAGATGGATGTATCATCTTGGTATCAATGTCTAATGTTTGGTCAGTGGCAATCCTAGCCCGCATCGTGGCCGTGATGTCAAGCCCGGCCCAATAGGCAACGTGGATGGTAAGAGGTGGGGGTATCACGATTGTTTCCCCTTCGGCAACTACGCACAATGAATGACGCTGAGCCGGATCATGAGCATATGCATATGTGATAGAGAGCTGCTTCTTGTTATTGGGTGCTGGATCGGTTCCGAACGTAGCGTTTGTTGCATGTATTGATACAGGCAGCCCGGCTCGCGCTCGAACAAGAGTTCGTTTTACGATAGGTGCGACATCCATTGTGAAATATGAAGCGTCCAAGATAAGGAGAGAATCGAGTGGAGTTGGGGCTGGCTGTGGGCTGGTGCTATCGGCATGAAGAATGACTGACTCTCCTTCCAAAACGCGGGTTTTCTGTATCGCACCGCATACTGGCATCTCCGAGGAGCTGCTATGAGAAGTAGCAGGAACGAGTCTCTTCCACAGAAGTATAAATGCTTTTCTGCTGTTTGGCAAGGGGTCAAATCCAAAGAATGCATAATCTGGAATGAAGGTATATGCATGTGCGGGGCTGTGGCGAACCGAGAGCTGATGAAAGAATCTGCGTATATGCGCAGTCACGTCGGTCGTTCCATAGGTAGCAGAAACGACGTCAAAATGAGTGACCGCTGAATTAACATGGAGGGCTTCTTGGATGCGCGGGATAATAAGGGCACGATTTGTATATGTGTCAAGGGACGCATCGGTGCCGATCTCTTGAGCTACCTGCTGCCAAATATCGCCAGATAGGTCGGACGGGTGAGCTGCTCGTCGTGAAAGCTGTGCTACCGCTGAATCATTGCGTTTTCCCTGCTGGACCTCAGCAAGTACTTGATCAAGCTGAGTCAATATTCTGGCCTGAGATGCACTAGGTTTGTAATTATCAGTACTGAGTAGTACGTCTTGGGAATGATTCAGGACTCACTTGAGCAGGCTGGTGTTAAAAGCATTGAGAAGGGATATGTTTGAGATGATTCGGCTTCTTAGAAGGTCAATTTTCTGATCTCCCCAGCGGAATTTATCCCAGGTTTTGATGCTGCCAGAAGTTGATCCCAAGCTCGAGTATTTTCCCAAGAGAGTTTGAAGTTCTCTCAGCAGCGAAATGCTTCCTTGCGAGACATGGTTGAGCTCATCTCTCCTGTGGACAGCTATTTCCGTCTCCGATTCAGAAATAGACTTGCGAATACTTTGGAGCACGATGTACATGGCTTCAACCTCTTCTGAAAGGGCCCTGAACTCCGATGGGGCTTCTTTACAGGCAGTGTATACGGAAAGAGCAAGGGTTGTAGCAGAGAGGACATCTCCCAAACCAAATCCAAACGACATACTTCTGAAAAGATGAGGGTAAATTTTTACTTTCAATGTAGCGGAGCCTCGCATTTCGCTGAGGAATTCCACTTACAACCCCAGGCTCGTGATTCTGAACACCTCAAAACGCAGAGACGACTTGGGATACTTGTATAACTGAGTACAAGTGCTGGCAGATTATAGAAGGGCTGATGGCGACATCTGCAAAAAGCGCTGTCGAGAAAAGAGGCTGATGTAACCAAGATGTAAATGTATTGCTGTAACTTGGCTGTGCGTGTCAGATATGTGTTGCTGAGGGCGACGTGCGCGCGGCTGCCTGCCAGTGGATGACTCACCATGAGCGAGTTGGGCCGCAAGTCCAGGCCGGAGGTGCGGTCCGGGCTAGTCTCTTGTACACAGACTCCATCTAGACATCTTCTATACCGTGATGTTACTGCGATTAAAGCGGTTGGCCCTTGGACTCTGATTGTTCGCATCTTGATTTTTGTTTCTCTCGTCTGGAAGCAATTCATTGCCAGATACTGAGCTCCCCCAATTGTCTCAGGGCGAACTGGTTGCAACTCGTGGGTGCTCATTTCAGTCAGCCTCAAGCAGCCTCCTTTCAAGTTGGACCTCCTAGGAGCTGATCCAGAATCTGTGCCATTCCTCATCATCTCCAGAAGCTTGCAAACACGTGGCCTCCGACTCAGGCAGGCCCTAGCGATGCATCAGCTTATGCTAGTGAATCTCTAGCAATCATCGGTATCCTTCGTTGTCATCCCTCCTCCATTTACTATGTCACGCCCTGGCCGCCGGAAGCCACAGTCGCTTATTCCGCTGGGTTGGTTAACAGGATCTCACTAGTCAGCGTTTGTGCTTACTATGAGGTCGCCCGCCAGCGTTATTTTCATCATCGAAGCAATTGCGATGTCACTTGCCCGCGATATTTTCTACATTTTATACTGAGACGACTTCATGTATGGTGATGTTATGCGTGATGCGCGCTTCATTTCAAGAATCCCATGTCAGGTCGATAACTCGCTTTGCCAGTGATGATCTGCCGGACGAATGAATCGTCATCAAGAGGGAGATGTCCCTCCTGTGATAACGTGATCAGAATCTCGATCTCAAAAAGTAGCATAAAACTTGCCTGCAGAGCTCTGACCGCCAGAAAACGGTACGCAAACACGAGGCGTATATCATCCTCGTGACTTGAAGGCTGTAGTACCTGTGATTCCCAGAGATCTACAAGTTCGAGCACGAGGTATTGTGAATCTGGATGGTACCCTCCAAGGCGGAAAGCAGCGCGCATGTAGAGCCACATAGTTTCATGCTCAGGATAGCTCTTCAGAAGCGAAACCGCATGCTCCTGCATATCATCGGCATAGATTGTGATGTCCAAGATAGCAGATGAGCGCTCGATAATTGATGTTAAGTGGTGGACTGCGGAGGCATCGGAGACGTGAGTTTCCAACCAGTGTTTGATGGAAGCGATCTCCCTCGAGATAACGGCCGCGCTCATCTCAACCAATGATGGTGACTTCGTCACTGTTGTGAATGAAATGACCTCGTTGATACAGAAGTAGCGATGAGCCCATGCGAAGTAATTCCGTGGATACATCTCGCACGCACGAGCTGAAATCACAAGCTCTGCTTCGAGACTCGTGTCCACACCCCATAGATCCATATTGGTCATGGAGAGGTCATCTTTCTGTTTGATTCGGATGCGATTGAGCAGCCACTGCCGATGATGCCACAGTATCGATTGGTTCGA
Source organism: Athelia sp. TMB (assembly GCA_014898675.1). Lineage (NCBI taxonomy): Eukaryota > Fungi > Basidiomycota > Agaricomycetes > Atheliales > Atheliaceae > Athelia > Athelia sp. TMB. Next base: position 3,916 of record JACXVL010000887.1, on the reverse strand, counting down.
GCAGTTTCGCGAAGACAGCAACACTTCTGTATATTTCAGCTCCGCCCCAAACTGCAGAATCCCGGCTTCTAGAAGTCGCTTCCTGGCATTCAAGGCTGTCAAATGGGCAGGGTTGGCAAGCAAGATGACTGCAGAGCTTGCTGCTAAACCTCGCGTTCTTGGCGTCTGGCCTGATGAAGCTGCATCTGGGGAAGCACGGGAGTCCGCGAAGATTTGTAGGGCTTGCAGGTAAAGCCGATAAAGGATTTTCTTTGGAACTCCCAGATTGCCTTCCGCGAGCAAAAAAGGCTTTAGTCCGGAAGCAACTTCATCATTTGTCTCCACTGGAGCATAAGTTGAATAGTCGCCTGGAACAATTTCGACTGTTTTCCTATTCATAATAAGATTGTGAATTGGATATCGATAGTGCCCATCGACTTACGAGCGACAAGTTAACAAATCTGCTAATCGAACCACGTCGTTTTCAACATCACCTAGCGCTGACATGTTGGTAGTTGCAGAGAAAGGCCTTTACTGCCACCGAATCGTAAAGGGGGCCGATTATCTGATTGCTTCTAACATATTATACGACGTAAAGAATACTGGGCCTAAAAATCGTATAAGCTACTCGAATAATAATGCCAAACGACACTCCATAAATGGAAAAATGGCGTGCATTTGCCTACTCCCAGCAGTCTAGTTTCAACCTCTGATTAGGGCGAGGACTTAGGACTTGGCGGAGTGATAGCTTCTGGTTTGACAAAGATGTTGTCACGATACCATTTGAGTTCTGGATCGCAATAGGTTCGCCATCAGCGAACATGCCATAGAGAAATCGTCTAACACGCACCTCTGATCGAGCCTTCAATGTCGCCCAGAGCACTTCAACGGAGTCGTCAGTGTACGGTATAAGCGGAAGGCGGTAGGGAATACCGGTGATCGCCTTTCCATAAAGCGTCTTTGGGAATTCGCACATCGGGGTACCACCTTCTGACGAGTTCCTATTTGATTCATCAGTATGGGTTCGAAACCTTTGCCAGCGAAGCTTACCTTAATGGATGATACATCTACAGTGTTTCAATGAGTACCGGCACAAGCGTCTGGGAACTGGTACTCACCAACGATGCTTGGGATCCAAGTGAGCAGACTATTTCATTGGGAAAGACGCAGACTTACCGATAATGCAGCCAATCCGTGACTGCAGGCATCTCCTCAACCAAAAAGGAGCGATCAGCGTGCACAGAGCTTCCGGCTAGGACGCCGGTTCTATGGTTAGGTATCCACTTCTGGATATATTTTAACACCTCTTGAGTGACTGGGAGGATGTAATCAGGCTCTGGGGGAGTTCTCAACTTGCCGAGCAGTAAGTACCGAATTCTTTGGTATGCGGAGAGTTCAGGCATGCTTCTGTCAAGCCAGACTAGAAAGCCTCAGTCAGTGACATCTCTCCCAGAAATACATACATCACTCACCGATCTATGTTGATTTGTACACCATTCGTCCATGCCATCCTAAATGTCAATAGGTAAATGGACCTGTGCAGAGGGGCGGGGCACGCACAAGATATTTTTTCTCTGTTCGAATCACATACTCAATTCCTTCGTCAACAAGCTCCAAGTCACCATTCGTGATAAGAACCTGAAGACGAAAAGTGCAGTTTAATGATAGCACAGGACTACACTATTGACGTAGAGGACTGACTGCTATTTCAAGTATCTTGTCCTTGCGAGGGTTAAGACCAGTCATCTCGCAGTCAATCCAGACAAGAGGGCCTGACGCAAAATCTAAAGGCTTTTGCATAGCTGTATGTAAGGTTCGGCTGATCTTCGAAGTAACGGTGTTGGTGTGTAAAGTGCGGAGAGGTGCCCAAGGTGACAGAGGTTTTGTGAAAAATGTACGATTTGCGTGACTTGAGACAATGGTATGTGTCACAATTCTGCAGCGAAGGAAGAAGCTGGGAGACAAACGAAACATGCAAACGTTTAGATCGGAGTAGCTCAGAGTCAAAGACGCGCTGACGGTAGTCTAGTCCGACTGGCTCGTGCGAAGCCGTACTTCAGCGGCCGGATGGTATATAGTCACATGATATCTTTTGATGCGCCACAACGCGTTAATTATGGTGCGCAAAAATTGTAACAAGACGCGATTGCGCGATGAACGACGATCAACCAGCGCCAGAAAGGCCAGAAAAAATTGTATTCAGCACTTCCAAAGGACGGCAGCTCTGTAAATCGACATTGAAAGACCGTGTTCCGTACGAACCCCACGATGGGCAGATTGAACTTGAAAGTATCTGCAAAATGCTTGACGGTGTCGATCTCCTGTAGCTAGCCATTCTCGCCAAGGGATCCGGTAAAACCAGTTTCCTATCGATTTTCATGCTCGTTGTGCTCGCAATCCTCGAAAGCTGTCTCTATGTCCGAGCACTTCATTTTCAAAGCACCCGTGCTTGCTAGCTGTATGCCCTACTAAATACCTGGAGTATCAGATGATATGTTGCTCAATCATAGCTCAGTTTACCAAACAAATTCCCATATTTAATGCGCTGAAGTGATAGAGAAGGTGAAGAACAGTACAAGCGAAGAGCAAGTGGTGGGTATCCAGAAGGATATCGGCTCCGAAATGATATAATATCTGGTAGACGATGCTGTCAAGTTCTCTAAGGTGCCTGTTGGTCCATTTCGAGAGACGCTTCGCAGCTGAGAAGTGACTGGAGAGGGTTTGTTGATTAGATTGGCGACACATATGATCGTTCCGCATGTGGAACCCACGCGGGACTCGCGTGAGACTCGCGCGATTTCCACGCGAGATTCTGAAGTACGGCTCGGGACGCGCGTTTCATATCAGACCATAAGGAGGGAACGAGTGTCTTCCCTCCTATGGTATGACTGTGGGAGACTACGCTGACGGGCGACAAGCGTCCAAGTGATTTCTTCTCGGTGTCAATATATACCCTCACTGCGTTCTTTGGAAGCGCAAGGCGCGTCAAAAACAGAATGTTTTCCTTTGGAAAATGGAACGCACACCAGTACTGCTTTATTTCGAGTGGCTGCTCCCCGTCCGCTGGTCAAGATAGAAATTTGACGTTGTAGAAAACTGGTGACATCATGCTTGACAAAAACGCCGTCACTCCTGATCAGACCTGATTGCCAGTGCACACCGTGCTTCCACTCGGACAAGCACCATCCTACTTATACTTATTGTTCCCCCAATCATTCTTGACATCTACGCGGCTTGGCCTCCCCACCACAACCACCAAGGAAGACCGCATCGTGTTCCAGCCCGCGCAATTTTCCCGGAGAAGGCTATGGTGGACGATTTCGCTGGCCACGTTCTCAGAATGCTCGGCTTTGGCAGCAATGAGATATCAATCACCGCAAAGAGAGAGCTGTCCTTTACGGTGGTTGATACCCATGTGGTGGGCCGTACAGAGGCCTGTGCCTCCTATGCTGGACAAAGAAGGGCATATAATTCATGCCATGAATCCGCTTTTAGGCCGTCGCATTGTCTTTCAGTGTTAAAGTTTCTGGGAAAGTCTCATCAATTTCTCACTTTCTGCCTTGCAAAACACCTAGATGATGAGGAAGATGTTAAGATAATATCAATGTCGAGACATTGTCACGTTGTTTCACAAATATATAGTGGTGGAGAATAGTTCGGAATAGTTTACTGTAAAGACTTGTAAATAGCAGTGCCCTACTAGAAAGGCTTGCCCTGCTGCCATGAAATCCTCCCAAGCTTAAGAAAAGTTAAGAAAATAAAAAATCAATAGTTTGAACGTGTAGTACGTCATGGAAACAGCAGACATCTCCACTTCAGTCCCAGTACTGTATCGAGCGAAGGGAGCTGATGAACACAGATTCGATGAACAGTGTTTCATTCATTAAAGTAACCCTCGCTATGATAATATTAACAAGCATGTGTTTTGGTTAGACCC
>JACXVL010000886.1:0-13812 GCA_014898675.1 Athelia sp. TMB | reverse complement strand
TGGACCGAAGTAGCCCTGCAAGTTGCTGGACCAAAGTAGTCCAGCAACTTGCAGGGCCTTGTACACTTCACTATTCGGGCAACTGCTGGCATAAAGTCAACTTTACTCACAGGGTCTACTGGGACAGGATGCCGAGCCTACACCGAATTGGAAATGACCAGGGAAGTCGTTGAGAGAATATGACTACAAGGGATCCCATCGGAGGTATGGTGTATTGATCCTTATGAGGGCATCGTCGCTTGAGCGTTGTTCAGCAAGACTTCAAATTTGACCATTCCACTCTGGAATCCACCTATCGAACAAAAGCATTTCTACGCACCTGAGTGGAAGGTGTGGGAGAAGGAGCTCATCAGCTTAGCGCTCGATCAAGATGAAGTGAATTATATGTATGCATTGCTTCAATCTGGCAAGACGCCAATCTGGTAGGCTGAATGGTAGAACAATATTAATATTGGAGAGGTGTGAAAATTTGTTGGCATGGGGCCGGGGGCGCATGGGAGGCAAAAGATCCTGCCAGTTGCCGATTATAGTTCCAGACAGAAGCAGACATTGAGACTTTTAGAGGGCAGAACATCGATATCCACAGGCAGATGATACAATACTGGAAGCAGGGAAGAGGGACCAATTCAAAGTTGAGCCGTCGATCGAGCGGAGTTTGAACCCGGTTTAAACCTAGCCGACAGGCTGCAACGCAACAACACCCCTCTGTCTTTCCTCTATCTTTATTTCATTCTGAGATGTTGCCTTGGACTGTCTCTGGAGCAACACTACTCGAGCCATATCAGGCTGGACCGTTCGATCAAGTGTGGACAAATGCAAGCCCTCCAATGCCACCACCCAACTTCGTGATCCTTTTCACATCTCTCCTCTGACGACTATGTGCCCATCCATATCCCAAACAGCCGATTGACTGATTAAAACCCAAACTGCTCACTCCGCCTCGTTCTGGTGCCAATCATTCTCTAAATTCTGATTCCTCGTATACCTTCTTCTTCTATGCATCTCCTCGTCATACAATACATTGTGAGCGCTGCTGTGCCACCTGCCACTTGAATTAGTACAGCGCGCAGCAACACACCATTGTACGTGTCCTATATAATCTCATCATAACGCATCATGCTCTTATCCGTCATCACCACTGTCAATACGAGGAATACTTCCAACGTATGGCGCACAAATACGGTCATCGGACACGCACTACTCGCGTGCCCTTCCTCTAACTCGAACTTGAAGGTAGCATTTACAGTATAATGCTTTGTGCTCCGCGATACGTTCCTGCCACTTTCTAGAAATGGAAGCGGCTCCGACATTCATGTGAACTTGCGACATGAGGTCATATACTCCACGCGTGGGCGGCTTCTTAAGTTGAACTAACATACCTGATCTGCACATGTCAGTCACCACCGGCAACCGAATTACTGGCTTCACTCATGCGTGGGAGGAATGATGATCTGCGCTTGTGGCATTGGCCGTCTGTGTCCTCAGGCCTCATGCCTTATGATATATAACCTGGGTCACCCTCGCGGACATTGGGCACGTCGACGTCCCTTCTCAATCATACCACACTCTCCTTCTCGCTAAAATGTCTCAGCAACTCGCGGGTTTTCAGCGCAGAAGGGCGAGTCCTTCTCATAACTAGCATTGTTGTGTCACTGAGCGTCCAAATAGCGCTACGGAACGCCAGAGCGGATGGAGTTCGACCCGCGCACTGCCCACGCCGGCCAGGTTGATCCGGCTGAGCTCGTTGGTAGAACCATTCGCAATATATGCCATATCAGGTACGGGGCTATGGAAGACCCCAGATGGGAGCCTTCGTCGCAGGGCATCTCATTCCAAGACGGCTCGAAATACCATGTACGCGTAGCGCGAATTCACGGAATAGGCGATGTCAACTTCTCGGCGGATGGGGAGGAGCTGGAAGGAGAGGAAATTCTCGAGGCGTCGCTTTTCAGACAGCCAGCACACGAGTTCGAGCGCCGGGCGAGGTGGTCGAATTGGTCTGCGGACCGAGACCACGTGACGCTCGGGATCAGGGTTTCGACTGGCTGGTGGTATTTTGAGGCAGAAGAGGTAAACTATGAGTCGGAGGCTGAATGTAACTGTATGGTGGTGTCCTCGACCTACCACGATGTCTGTCTCGTGAAGAAGCCAGCGCAAGGCTCGAGACGGGTTAGGTGGCGGGGGAACGGATATGGGCGCGGGCACGGATATGGAGGTGGTGGGTATGGAGGTGGGTACGGGTACGGGCACAAACATGGGAGCGGGTATGGGAGCTGCTGTGGGCACGGAGGCGGGGGCGGGTATGGGAGCTATCACGGGTACGGGAGTGGATCCGGGAGGCGATAAAATCATAAATGGTCTCTCAAAACGATCGAAAGAACTTTCTTCTGTATCGCTTCGTCAACGCTGTAATGGCAGACTTCGCTGAGACACGGCGCATATTTTCAATCGGCCAGTGCTATCAGCCCAAGTGGCCCCAAACTCTTTCTGGCATCAGTTGCGCTTAATCAGGATCCTGTATACGTCCTATGAACCATTCGATTTCCCTTAACGGGCTTGACTAGGCCATCGAAGTTGCAACCGTGTGGGTCTCCTACTATGGCATTTGTTTTGAATTAATGACGCCTCTATGGAGTACCTATTCACCGCGGTATATGTTTAACGTCTTCCAGGTGGTCGAGGGTCGAGGCGAGGCATGCTTGCCAAGAAATCCATAATTGCTGTAGTGTCTTATTTGTGTTCAGCCAGCGTTCAAGAACTAAACACAAGAGAGCTGATGAATGACACGAGCAGCCAGAGAACAGGAGCGAAAAAATTAGGGATTCGGGCTGGTTGGAGGACACTGGTAGCAGATGCCATTTTTAATATTGATGGACAGCAGTAAAGTTTTCCTGGTGCGTGGCGTGACAGAAATATTAGGAGGAGAAGCGATGACTGTGTTCTCAACTATAGGATCCGGGTCCAGAACAATGACAGGGGTGGCCAGTTGATTAGAGGCAATTGAACGGATGGAAAGAATAGAGAACAGTAAGCCACGCGCCAGAGCTGCCTATATATATGCCTCAGATGACCCATTACATTTCTGAAGGGAACGAATTTCCCAGCGCCCCGATGGACTCTGCAACAGAAATTCTTATTGTTTCTCTTATTATCGCGGATGCGGAGGCCATCCTTGCAGCGAAGAAAGGCAAGGCTCGTGGAGATCTCCCTATTTCCGATGACGAACTTGCCGCTCAGGAGCAACTCAACGACGGAAAAGCCCGGCTGGCATTCCTCCAAGATTGTGCCCTCGCATGTAGTCTAGACAGGGCACTGCAGTTGGACGGAGATCTACTCCAAACGCTCTGCAATATCGATCAAGCAGAGCATGAGGACCATGCTGCTGCAGTAGCTCTTTCTGAAGGTCAACCACTCCCCGCTCCAACCCCCTTGCAGCGATCACTCGAGCTCCCCACTCCAAGGTGAGTTTTGAAATTTTAATATCCTGCATTTTCTGTGATGCCGAGGCGTTCGATAGTGTCAGCGACCAGGTTGAACCTCAATCAGAAGAGGTCCTCGCGACGAACTTGAATCCAGTCACTTCGGAACCTTTAAACACGCCATCATCCAAAGTTCATGAAGGCCCCAGTGTTCCGCCACGGTAAGCCACTTCTCCTTTTATTGTTGCCAATAGTCTGTTTCTTTATTCATCATCTCACAGCATAAACTGCATTATCTGTCAAGACCCAGTTCGGGCATCAGCGAGCTTCCATGCACCATGCGGGCACCACTATTGCAACGGATGTCTTATAGATCTTGTCGATGCCTCAACTCGCGATGAATCGTTATTTCCTCTTCGCTGTTGCCAAAGAAATCTTGACATGACCCTAGTTGGCCCCCGTCTTACCGCGACACTGCTGAAGAAGGTGAAAGCTAAGTTTTTGGAGTTCGGCACCCCATCCTCCCGCCGGGTCTATTGCACGAACCCCACATGCTCCGCGTTCTTAGGGCCCTCTGGAGAATTCAGGACTGATATAGTATGCGAGCAGTGCATGGCAATCGTGTGCTCTGAATGTAAAAGTCCTGCCCATCCTAACTCGGCTTGTGAAGAGAACACCGCTACCCTCGAAGTCCGCGCCCTCGCTTCGGCGAACAATTGGCAGACCTGTCCGGGATGTAACGCAATCGTCGAGCTCAACCAAGGGTGCTTCCACATCACCTGCCGATGTCGCACCAGCTTCTGCTATCTCTGCGCTGCTCGGTGGAAGACATGTACTTGCCGCCACTGGGACGAAGATCACCTCATCACTGCAGCTGAACGACGTGTTGTGAACGAGTTTGGCGCTCGCGCTGCAGCGGCGGCGCCCATGCTTCACGCGGAAAGAGTGCAGCGCAGAGTGGAGGAGCTCAGAACCAACCATGCCTGCATCCGCCATACTTGGCAATATCGGCACGGTGGAGGCCACTGTGACGAGTGCAATTTTACACTTCCTACCTTCTTGATGGTGAGTACCTCGTGAGCAGTATATTTACATTCGCTTTTTCTCATGTCAAAATGCAGCGTTGCACCGGTTGCCAAATTTTGGCATGCAAGCGCTGCTCGCAGAACCGCCTATGATATATTTTCTTTTTGGCTATGCAATCAGAAAGGCATTATGCTATGTAGATGCGCCCCTTTCTGAACTGCTCTGCGGTGTTCGGTTTTCTCTCACATCCCTTCGCCCCGCAAAGAATTGTCAAATATATCAAAATATGCCATATATAATTAGTAATGGTCTTATAAAACTGTTTACCAAGGCCTGCCCAAGGTTTCCTGGTTCTAATGTCTGGTGGCGGAAGTCAAGACCAGAGTCCCTGCGGTGGCGATCACGTGTCAGACAAGCAACAACAAAGCGGACGTAGTACCGGTCATAGCGCCAGCCTGAGAACGCGTCGTCTCCTTTCGCTTTCAGATCGAACCAAGCCCACGACCGATATCCAATGGCGACCAAAGCAAAGTCTGATGTCAAGGTACTGAAGGGTCAAGAAGGTTAGAATGCACCCCTTTCTTTGATCTTCCGCTTATAGGATTGCAGCGGAGGACGCGGTTTTGACCTACATCAGACGAGTACGGCCGCACTACCCTTTCTTCTCGATATTGCCTGCTGATGAATAAACAGATGAATCGTCCGTTTGGAGCAGTAGACGTTGCGGCAAATATGAAAGGAGCTGTCCCTAAAGCTGCGACTCAAAAGATTCTTGTCGCTTTGGCAGAGAAGGGTGAACTAACTCAGAAAGTATATGGTAAGTCAAGAGATTGGCAGCGTGTATAGGAATCGCTGAAGCGACACCTAGGCAAAACGACCTTTTTCGTGATAAATCAATCAAAGATGGACGCCGTCTCGCCTGAGAAACTCGCCGTATTGGAAGAGGAGTACGGAAAACTGGATGAAGCCAACAAGTCACGAGCCAACGAGATCAAAGTCGCTTTGAACGGTAAGTTTATAAGTTTTTATTCCGCATATATGCATGACTGAGTATGTCAAAGAACTTGCGAAACTAAGAAGCACACCCACGGATGCCGAGATAACTGCTCATCTTAACGAGCTTACGCGCCAGGTGCGTCGCACTGCTGGATCAGCGCGTCTTGAATTCCCAGATAGATACTTTTTACAGGTGGGGGCTCTTGAATCCCGGCTCGCACCTATGCGCTCGGGGGCGCCCCTGATATCTGTCGAGGAACTTGCAAAAATAGATCTCGAGTGGGTGAAATGGCGTGCGGAATGGATGAAAAGAAAGAAGGTCTACAACAAGTGCGCTTCTCATTTTTCCTCACCTCCACCTTTCAGCAAACCTCCCTTCGGTTGAAATACTAAATTGCATTTCTGCAGTCTCTGGGGATTGATCAGTGATGCTCTTCCACCTCAAGACGCCACGGCATTAGCAGAAGATTTGGGCGTTGAGCTCGACACCGACGAGCATATCGCGCTCGAGAAAAGTTCAATATGCTCACCTAGTGGTCTGAAGAGAAAGAGAGCATAAGATACACCTCTCGGCGCGTGTCCCTCCTTTCTTCAGCCTTGATCTCATTCAGCATGCAAATCTTGGAACTTTCTGAGGCATCGTCTCGCTAGCTATCTGTTATCTTTATCCCGTCTGTTTTGGTGTTCAGTTTACCTTCTTCATCCGCACCCCTTTTCGACCCTGATGGTTATCCTTGCTAGACGGGTACTGCTGATCTATCAACGGCGAGGCTCTCTTGGCGATGACATCATATCTTGAACTTGGACGACTCTGCTTCTTGCACGACCCATAGTTTCAATAATATATTCTGCAATCTTTGGACGTCCTGTAACCACGCTGTTCTCTTCTGTAATCTATTGTATCTTTTGGCCCAAGCAGCGATATCAATTGCCCTGCATGCGTTCACCGTCAAAGATAGCCGTATCCTCGGACCAGCGGAATCTCGGCCCGATTTTGATGTTGCCTGTGAGAACCATTATCAAATCAAGAGTCTTCAAGGCCACCCCTGCGCTGCGACGGAGCGACCATGGCACCATTCGGTAATCCTGTAAACCGAACATGCATTGCCGAGGGAACAAGCCTACATCCGCCCCAAAAACGTCCAAGGAAACTGCCTTATCAAGTAACGATGCGGGGGTGGCTATGTGACCATCACTTACTTATCTTGCCGATTTTGACCAGACTACGTATCAATGCCTCCTGGCCATGGTCAACTCTCATATGCCGCTACGGCGCTCCGACGTGACGCCACTATGGTCGTGGGATGATAAGTTCTGACCCCTTTTTTACCCTGTAATCAAGGCAAAGCTTCTTTCTAATAACCATCTATTCGTGCAGAGAATTTCAATGCCCTCCAAACTAGAATTTGACTTTATCATAGTGTGCGCAAGTTTCTTCGCAATGTTTGGTACACACCCTCACTGACATATTGAATATAGTGGTGGCGGCACTGCGGGGTGTGTACTCGCCAATAGGCTGACAGAAGACCCCAACGTGCAAGTCTTGGTTATTGAAGGAGGTGCGTTCGTTTTCGAAAAGTGGTCACACGACCACACTAAATGGGTCATCAAGGTCCCGATGATCGAAATCACCCTGAAGTCTTGCATCTCAAGCATTGGTTATCGCTTCTCGGTGGACCACTTGACTATCAGTATACCACCACTGAGCAACCCAGAGGGAACTCTCATATCTTGCATTCGCGTGCCAGAGTCCTCGGTACGTTTAAAGTTGAATTCGTGAAGAGCGCAGATCTTGATGTCGATATGCCGGTGATCTTGAAGGCGGCTGTTCTTCCCACAATACCCGTGTGTCCCCATGTTATCATATCTCTGTGCATAAAGCTCATATCGACGTCTACTAGTGATCTGCTTCAGACCATTTCCTCAAGATCTCGATGATTGGGTCAGAGGCGGGTGCATAGGATGGGATAATCGGACTATTCAGCCGTATGGTGACCGTCTGCTAAACTATATCGCGCCGGTACATCTCAAGGTACGGGCTCGCACAACGTATTCATGTTCTGGTATCATGACGTTCTATTTTAGGATCAAAATCCTATCATGGCTGACTGGATCACGTCTTGCAACGGCACCACAGGCGTGAAACGCATCGCAGACTTTGATTTATGGGCAAAGAATCGACATCTAGGAGCACGAGTGAGTTTCGTCTATTGCACCAGCTTCATATTCCAACATAATCTATCGCAGGTATGGTCTGAGGGCGTAGGCTGGCTCTCAGTCGCTTACACTCCTGAAGATGGAAAGCGCTCCTCTGCAAGCGTCGCATACTTGCACCCGATCATGGACGGCAAACGGCCGAATCTGCACCTGATGCTTGAGACATGGGTCGACCACATAGTGTTCAAGAGCGATCGCGCAGTAGGTGTGGACTGCATTGCGAAGGATGGCACTAGACGCATAGCGTACGCTCGCCATGAAGTGGTCCTTGCTGCAGGTGCTGTGGACAGTCCAAGACTGTTGTTGCTATCTGGAGTGGGCCCAAAGGAGCAGCTTTTGGACCTGGGGATACCAGTCGTACACGATCTACCCGGGGTTGGGGAGAATCTTCAAGTACGTTCCACCTTTATTGATGATCAGGCATGTAACCTAATAGTACACCAGGATCACCCCGAAAGTATCATCATGTGGGAGACCGACGAACTACCCAAGAACACCGTCATGGAGTCCGATGCAGCTCTCTTCATCAAGCGTGACAAGCAGAGTCTAGATCCTCGACCAGGCATGTCTCCCCTCCCTCCACTGTACCCAAATCTTACATCCCCCAGATCTTATGTTTCACGTTTACTCGGTCCCCTTCGCCGACAACACTGAGCGTTTGGGATACCCGCGACCACCACATGCCATATGCGTAAGTGGGCTTTCAATACCTTCTCCCAAACCACGAAGCTGAATGTTCTTGCGTAGATGACCCCGAACATTCCCCGCCCGAAGTCTCGTGGCCGGTTGTATCTTACTTCTGCAGACCCTACGATAAAGCCAGCCCTCGACTTCCGCTACTTCACCGATCCAGAGGACTACGATGCCAAGTGCCTCGTCGACGGCATCAAACTTGCGCGTGAGATCGCCAAGGCCCCGCCCTTCTCTGACTGGCAAGTAGTGTTTCATGCTTGTGGTATTTCCAGCGTCACTGATCTACTTTACTCGCGAAGGCTGAAGAAAGAGATCGCGCCTGGGGCCAAAGTAACATCCGACGAAGATCTGAACGAGTACGCGCGCCGGGCGTCACACACCGTCTACCACCCAGTACGTCCCATGCTCCCTATCCACCCCATCTCCTCTTAGACTATCTCCTCCATAATTGTACTTTTAAGCACCTTCTGATCCTCTGACTTCACCCAGGCAGGCACTTGCAAGATGGGCGCATTCACGGATCCCACTGCAGTGGTCGACCCGCTGCTGCGAGTGCGCGGGCTGAAGGGCCTGCGTGTGGTCGATGCGTCCGTGTTTCCTCTCATGGTGGTACGTCCTCTTCCTCTGTGCTGCGTATGTCGTACTGATGAAGTTGCGACGACAGACGGCAAACCCGATGGTGACCGTGCTCATGATTGGTGCGTAGTATCCTGCCAGTCCTACTCCCCGAGACTGAGCGTTGTTTCAGGCGAACGCGCGTCGGACCTCGTGAAAGCAGACTACTACCGCAACACCGCCGCGCTCAACGCACGCCTCTAAACGAATCCAACGCGCTGCAGAAAGGGGCGAGGAGGGGCTGCGCGTAGACATGCCACACGCCGCATGTTTTGAACTTGCATGTAACACCATTGCTGTACCGTATTCGCGAATGTCAAACGAGATCACCAATGTTGCTAGTCGGGCACCTTTCAGGTATCTGAGCATGGCAACGTGAATGCGATCGTATAAGAGTGAGCAGGTTAGGTGTCCAAGTAGGTATATGTATATATAAGAATATGAATGCGGGTATACACATCGTAAGTGGGGTGTCGTCGTCCGTATGTAGGTAGGTATCGCTCTGTCGCGGTCCTGGTATGTCAATCTCGGGCCCAGATCATCTATTGGCAATGATGGTGCATGTATGCGGGAAAGAGTGGTATGTGCGGTATGTGCTGTGCCATGATCCCGCGTGGCGTGTCTCTAGTGTCTGTACATCCGTGTTCGGCCCTGTGCGTGTATGTGGCTGAGAGTGCACGTGTGGGCGGTAGTGAATCTACACAGCACATTCGATACTAGCTTGCTGCTGCTGTTGCGCGTCCGTCTCCTACTACGGCACATACCCCGGCGGCGCTGCGATGCCCGCGCCCACCACGCCCGCCTGCGTCCCCGCCTGCTCGCGCAGCACCTCCACCACCCGGCTGAGCTCCGCCACGCCGACGTCGCACGCCCACAGCCGCTGCAGCACCCACACATCCGCCGCGCCCACGTCCGGGATGCTCGCGAGCAGCGTTTCAGGGAGCGGCTTCTCGCTGGGCAGCGCGTGCCCGCCGCCGAGCGCCAGTAGTGCCACGATGCGCGCGATCTCGGGCGCGGGGAGGTCGAGCGCGGGGAGGCGCTCGACGAACGCCCTGTCCGCGGCGTCGAGTATGGGCGCTCTTGAACGCGGATGGGCATGCGACGCGTCGGAGAGCAAGGACACCTGCGACGCCGCCGTTCCCGGCCGTACTCCGACCCGGGTGTTGGGTCCGCCTGCGACGCGCCGCCCCTGCTCGGCGCTCTGCACCGTCCCCGAGCGCGCGCGGCGCGAGGCGTGTAACGATGCACTTGACTGCGCGGGGAATGCCGTGGGTGGGTACGGTCCTGGGTGCAGCGATGGGGTGCTGGAGGCCGGCCCGGGGACCTGCGCCGTCTCTGCCGAGCGCCCGCGCTGCGCGGCTGCATAGCCCGGCAGGCCGTCGTCGTCGCCGCGCTCGAGGTCTGCGTGTGCGGGCTCCGGGGTGTAGGAGGGCGAGCGCGCGGGGGAGGCGGGCTTTGTCGGATTGTTTGGCGCGCGCTTGAGGAAGTAGATGATCGCGAGCGCGCCGAAGAGCACGGCGATGAGGCCGAGGACGATGCCCGCGATGGCGCCAGCGTGTCTGTGGGGTGCGGTCAGCGCGCGATTCGGGGGGCGGGGGGCGAGTGAACGAAGGGGAAGTGGTGTGGGGCTATGGTAGAGGGGACTGTATGCGCTAAAGAAAGAGAAAAGAAACTTTGTGTGTGAAGTGGAAGTCGAAGATGCAGGAATAAATGGAGCAGAGACAGGCTGTACGCGTAGAAAAGCTTGTTATAGGGCAGAGACGGATCATGAGGAATGTAGTCGATAAGGATGGATATACAAAAGAGTTAGGATGGAGAGAATATCATGGTGAATGCGATGTTAAGCAACCCAGGTATCAAGAACAACTGGTGCGCATACGTTCCCCAAAGAAGCAGAACAACAAAATGGTGGAATAGGAGTACAGAAGCGTACAAATGAAGTACTGCAGGTGATGAGAGTTTGAGATGAATTGAATTAATTTCGAGCGCGTGGGTGAAAATCAAGGGGAGATAGAAAAGTAGATGATAGAGAGCACTAGGAATGGGTAGGAGGGGGGAGAGATGCAAGGTGACGTACGACTTGGATTTCGGCTGGATATAGTTGCCCGAATCTCTCGATGTTACGCTGGGATCCTGGCCGTGGCCGTCATCGGTAGACGTGGGGTGGAGGGAGCCGTGCGAGTCGTCAGCGATTGCGTGTGAGGCTGTGACGAGGACCAGGAGGAGGACGGAGCGCATAGAGGGACGCATGGTGTTCCAAGCGTTTGCAGTCGCTGAAATGCGTATCGCAATAAGCCAAAGGTGCACAACGCAGGAATGCCGGGCGAACTCACTGGTATCGTGACACAACTCCCTTTGCGAAAGAGCAGACTGAAAGACAGGACGCGCCCGAACGTTCGAGGGAAGTTCCGCGGACAGAGGGCCCCAGCAAGGACTGGTGAGCGCGCAGAGCAAGCCGCGAATGCCGACTGCAAAGGGCCAGACAGCGAAAATGCGGCGCGCTAGGCCCGACAAGCTCTAGCGTTGATTATCAAGTTCTCTAGCTGCGCTTGGCGGTCTCGTCTGAGGCAGAAACGCAGGTCCTGTCCAGGAAGATGGTCCACAGAGGTCAGTCGGGAGGGCTGTATTAATGGCAAGGGGAGTGGGTCCCTTCATCCTGAAACAAGCTTGCAATCGAATTGACGGGTTCGTCAAATTTTGCGTGGCTCGGCCGCTAACGCGATTGGGTGATGGCGCGTGACGTCACGGCATGCCCTAAATAGACTTCGCGTCGCTATCTTTGGATTCACACGCCTTTTTCACCCGGACCGCGCTCCCATTGGTCGTTTGGCTTGCCAGAGTGGGACTGTTTCTGGGCCGTATACCTCGCTGGTGACTGTGACAATGGGAATTTCGACTTCTCAGTCACCTATTCTATTCTGCATCCTGTGGAACCTCCTTCTCGAATTCCTTCGCTGGGAATCCCATACCCGAGACTTCTCCTGCGTGGTGACCACCCCCCCCCCCCGGTGACCCCCCCGGCTTCTGCGCTTGAATGAATAACTATTTAGGGACGCCCGTGCACTCCGTCTGCCTGGCCAGGTGAGCGCGACAGTGTGAAACTAGTCTTCTCAAACACATATTCTGAATGTGTCCTGCAGAACACCCCTTCCCGAATATCAAAGCCCTGATCTGGTGATCCTTATCCGAGGCTTCTTCCTCGACCTGCGTGGTGACCACTTCGATAACCCAGTCTCTGCACATGAAGGCATTGTTGTTTCGAGACCCTTGCGCACTCTAGCTGCGCAGCGATGTACTTTTGAATTTCAACACCTGTTCAGTCATCTGGTCTCAACTACGCGGGCAGCGTGACGCGCTCTCAGTTCTTCCTACTGTTTACCCCGCGCCGCGTCTCCGCAGATGGCATATTGCAGCTCTAACTCCGCCTGTGCTGATCGCGTCGCCACGGCGGCACCCGCTACTACCCTCGAGCCGGCCCTGCTCTCGCGGATCCGTTCCCATCTGGCAGCTGGCCGGGCTTTTCGGCTGACTGGCATCTTCTGGCAGGGAAGCATTTCGGGCGTGCCACCTGTTCTGCGTCTGTGAAGCGCGATGCATATGTGTTGGTAGGGTCTTAGCGTCTCATGATCAACAAGTGCCTTCGCTGGTTTCATTGTCGTGCAGAAGTGCATTCAGTGACCAAGTGCACAAACTCTAGACAGCGTTCCTGAGCTTCTGTCGGAGAGACACAACAAAATGGATACATTACAGCCCTACCGCACGCGCGTGTAGTACGGGATTCTTCAAAGGCGTGATTACGATGCAGGCGCATCGCTGTCGTGGATGCGAGTATGACAGCGCTCCGAAGGATTCTCCTGTTCATCAGCTGGTATCCCGCGCCGACTAATTGGCGTCAAGGGGGCACAAACCTCGAGCCCGCTTCAATGGAAATTTGCTGGGATAAACTGTTCTGCGCGCCGTGATGGCCATGATTCATATTCGCTTGGCCAAAATCTGGGACTTTGTGCGCGGAAGCTGGTGGTGGATTCTAAATGATGCCTTAAACATGCAGTGGGACACAGGGTCATGAGACGAGCTCGAAGCGAGTTTGTGATTGCCACACTTCATCTCCGCTTAGCCATAACTGGGACTCTGCGCCATAGTCGAGATATATCTGTTTTAATCCATTAATTTCTGCGAGAATCCACAGTGGTAATGAGCCATATGCGCCGAAACCGTCTCCGCGGATGCTTGATCTCGCCCGTGCTCGTCGCCAAATCAAAATAGACATCCTGTATCTGCACCATTCTCCAGACCGCTGACACTTGTTCTTGCCGAGCCACGATAGCACCATGCGACAAAGCTCCTCAACACTTGAACATGCTCTAACGTGCGCTAGATAAACTCTTGTAGACACCATTCGACGACAGGACCGAAGCATGAGCATTCGGCTTTGCGCAGAAGCAACAGCAGTAGCCGGAGTGATATCGGTATGCAATGTGCAGGTGCCATGGCTGAGTTAGTGGCGGCGGATGAGACAAGATGCGATGTGATACGGTGGGATGGATGATGGACTGCTCCTACTAGCGGGAACACGGCGCTGCGACGTCAGATGCTGCGCGATGGGATGATGTCTCATTGTATGTGGACAGCCGACGGGGTGTGCGAGGCTCTATGCGGGTGGCGCGATGACCTCTCCCACGTTCAGTTCCAGTCCCCTTGCTCTATACCTCTCCACGCCTCCATCATCGGGAAAACGTGGGGACGCTGATATTGCTTGCTATATCCGGTCACTGTTTATGGTGTTTGCAATGTGTGTATAAGAGCCTCAGTGGACTTGCGAATATTATAATTAAAATGCAAGAAA
>JACXVL010000885.1:0-13882 GCA_014898675.1 Athelia sp. TMB | reverse complement strand
CCTGTACTCGGGGTCGCTAAACATTCCAGCTTCTCGGACTTTACGGTTCAAGTCATCTATTATATCATGGGGTCGGAGAAAGTAGTTTCTTCGCCACGATAGGAATGCATATTCCTTTGAGGGAAATATCCCGTCACTGATTATCTGTGTGACGCGTCCGTAAATTTCAATAGTTATATGCAGCAATATAAGGCGACGTACAGAATATATCCCCACGCCATCGAGAGTCCCATATGACTGTGTGAATACCTCTTATTCAAGTTACCTACCTGTCAACAGCACCGTTGGGAGGCTGGCAACGGCCATGCGCCACAGCACTCCACCTGTGCTGTGAATACCACTTTAAGTGGTAGACCGATATGCCTTGGGAAAGATCAAGTCCCAGAAGATAAACAGACGCCGTTGAACATCCTGACATCCGGAAGTCATAGGTGCTGCCGCCAAACTGCCGCAGTCTGATCGTCTTGTTAAGGTAGTGCCATATGAGTCAAGCCAGCATCTACTCTATAATTTTTTGCGACTGTTCCTTTAGTCAAGCAAGAGACAGACCAAGCCATCGGTGAACCTGAGGTTGAAAAAAATTGAGCGCGATCACGGATTTGCATGGCCAGAAACAGATATTTATCCACGATCTCCATGGACGCGAGATGGTAGAACAGCCGAGGCTTTTGCGAGCTCTTTAAAGCATCCCAAGAAACCAGAAGAGCCACCACAAAGGCAAGAAGCTTCCGCGAGCTCAGCCAAAAAGGTAAGGCGCCACTAAACGAGGTACAGCCAATAGGAAGAGGTACGATTGAGGGTAAGGGGGGTGAATTCTGTCAGCGTGTGGAAGCGGAGCAGTACTCCTAGAAAGAGTTACCAGAAAGGCTGAGAAAGCTTTGTGCGCCGCTGCCATGACCCGGGGAAAGGGACACCCGCGGTCATTGATTTTGTTGTCACTATTTCGTCAGTCAAAGCAGACTGACAAGTAATATATGGGAGTGTCTCAACATACTTCCATGATGCTAGCCTCAATAGAACGCACCTCTGCCTCAGCCGAGTGTCAACTGTAAGTATCCAGATCTGTTGCGTATGCATTCTTTGCACCAGGTATCTTTCATTCGACGAGAGAACTTTTTCAAGCCCATGTTTTCCGGAACAGAACCGCCAGGACGGGCCGCAACGACGACTTATTTGTTCAGCAGGACGCGAGTATCGACCGACATTTCCGCAAAGAAGTTAGTCAGGGCGTCTTCATATTCGCGGGGGCGGTCAGCTATTCGCATGATGCGGAGATTGAATGGCTTCGCTAGCACATATCTATGACAATCGAACCACCCTCGACGGATTCAGATTGGATTCAGAGCTGAGAATTTCATTTACCTTGAACCTTGCTATGCCGACGAGATCTCTGACCCTAGTCAGCTGAGAGCTCTATTTAGCCTTGCTATTGCCCGTCATTCGGGCATATACTGGCAAAAACGCGGCACAAGCCAATACAATATGTCAGCGCGCATATAACCGTTTACACGCATATAAGTGGCATACTTGGAACATCTCCGGCGGAGTCAAAACGATCTGCAAATGTTTCAAGACCAGACAGCTCTTGTTAATACTTACTTAGCTCCAGGCTCGAGGAAGAGACAATGAGACATTAACGCTATTGCCAAGCTTCTATCATTGACACTTTCCACGTTACCTATCACATGTATCAGGTCAGCCCGAGGCCCGTGTATTCATAACAGACACACCTCTTATCTCTATCTTGCCTGCATTTCGAAAATGTGTGTCTTGAAATCGAAATGCAGTAACTGAGCGCTAAGCAACCACGCCCAGCCGTATTTTCCAGGTAAATGTACCGTTCTGTCTAAGAAGCTCCGAGCTTTTCAGCTTTGTAGCTTCAAGTAAATACGGTTACGTATACAGTCTTTATGAGTAAGGGTACTACAACTGTGATAGGTATACAAGTTACTCTACACGTGCAATGACAGTACACAGATAGTGGTAAGTTCTATCTCAGAGAAAGTGAAGTCCTATCCGCCAAATACACGTCCGACACCATTACAACTGCTACAGGGTGCTTGGTCGAAGAAAAGGAAAGGCGTCATCCCCGAGCCTCCACACTTGTTGCACAACCGACCACCAATCCTCGGGTCGCCGGGCTGGACCACAGTAGCACCGGGCGGGGGCATTCCGTATGCACTGGCGACATGAATTCGCGGTTGACCACGAGTCGGGCTGGTACGTGCACCAGGGCCGTATGGAGGAATGTAATTCGAAGATGATGATCCTGGATTGGACACAGAACGGGAATGGGAGGCGTTCGAGGACGATGAACCCGAACCGGGAGACCTGGAGTAGCTGGGCGCACGAAACTTGGGAAGGGGTCGTTGAAAGGAGGAGCCATGACTGGACTCGGGTGGCGCGGGCGTGGGATTGGATTCCGAGGGCCAAGGCATGTAAGCAAGTGCGCCAGCGTAGGGTCGCGCGTAGCGATCCCAGCATTTACTGCACGGATTATTGGGGTCGAAGTTTTTGAAACCAGTATTGTTGCCTTCGAATAGTACATCATGAGTGCCAAAAATGTAAGAGACTTAAGTCAAGCAACGCACATTTGGTACACTCGTGATTCGACGGATACACCAGCATCTTCCCATTCAGCAATAATGGGTGCCCAGGTGTGGGTACCTTAGTCGGTTTTCCGTCGTCTGCAATGTCACTTGTTCCTCTCGCAGTGCCTGAACTCGATCTAGGTCGAGGTGGCAGACCTGAAGATGTCCCATAGTCTTTGGAAGGAACTGGTGGTGGACCTGGTGGTGGTGCGTAGGAA
The DNA here is from genome assembly GCA_014898675.1 of Athelia sp. TMB. NCBI lineage: Eukaryota > Fungi > Basidiomycota > Agaricomycetes > Atheliales > Atheliaceae > Athelia > Athelia sp. TMB. The sequence goes on along the minus strand of JACXVL010000885.1, from coordinate 11,073 downwards.
GTGGAAGAAGAAGGACCAGCGGACGTTGGTTCTGGATCACCACCACCAGCGGCGTAGAACTCGCGTGCAAAGTCAGAGATCGGAGGAGATGGCGCATTAATGAGCTCGATGCTGCTGCGTGATGCTGGATGTCGAGGGGGTGGTGGCCGTGATGGATTGCGATACACAGAGCCTTGGGATGGTGGTGACGGCTGTGGAGCTGGAGACTGTCGGGATGGTGCTTGTCCAGGGTATTGAGACCAGCTCCCTGGCATTCGCTCTTCCCGTAGAGGAGGACGTCCAAATTGCTGTGGAGGTGGAGGGACAGAAGGAGGGGCATATCGCTGCTGTGGTGGAGGGACAGGAGGAGAGCCATAGCGCTGCTGTGGTTGTGGTTGTGGTTGAATATGGGAGGCCTGAAACGGGCGTCGAGGCCCCACTTCTAAAGTAGCCTCCCCAAGCCTAGGATCGGCCGACATCGTGTACGGTGGTGGTTCTTCGTCATTGACACTATCTGCTGCCAATATCCTCTCTCCTGAAGACGGCGGGGCACCGGCAGGCGCAGGGAAGAAATTTGTCGCAGTCCCTGGCGGTGGAGTCGGCGGGGGTCCAGGAGTTGGCGGTGATGCTTCAGGTATGACGTTGGAAGAGATTTGAATGCGAGGCATGTTCGTGTGCTGCGATGCGCCCGTCCATGATGATGATGTACCCGTCGGATTTGGCGTCACCTGGGGTGTCCGAAACGGATTCTTCGTCGACATCGTCTTTGAACGCCTCAGTGAATGGAGAGGCGTGAAGTCAACGCAGGAATATCAAGCTCCAGGATATAAGGAGTAACGACGAGGGTGCCATGAAGTGCTGCGCGCGTAAGGTTAGGGTTGGCAGTATTGGTGATAGCGACCTCGTGGCAGTTCAAAACCTGTGCCCGGACATTGAGCAACTTGAACCTACTTTTGACGGACCGCAGTCTATCCCTCTGAGAAATCAAGCCCACCATGATTTGTGCCCTGGACGATGATACTATCGATGGGAACATTCCCTCAGCCAAATGTCTCCCATGTGGCATCAGTGCGTCGAGTTATCTCATACTTAATATACATCCCCTTCGACTCGAAGCACTCGGCAGCTTGAAATCGTCAAATGGAGCTTCGCTATAGGCCTAAACAACGAATAAATTCTGTAAATTGATTCACCCTGCCAACGCCTATGACGTCCAAAGCATCCCCCAACAGCGGCTGGATGTTCGAGGCATATATTGGACACATACGTACTTCATCGAAGCAGCAGTCGACCGTCAGGTCGAAGAGACGGAAGTACATCAAATTGCGATTATTATTCAAGGGAGCTCGAATACACCGTGAAGAGAGACGAATATCTCCGTATTAGAAGTTGTGCGTGGACAAAGGGAAGGACGGTCGGACCGGAGGAAGGGGATGGATCAGCAGCACTGATTTAAAATTGACTTGAGGAAATTTCGAGACATAGGTCACAAGCTAACAGAGGTTTCGAATTCTGATATTCTATAAGTTTCTTGAAATTCTAACCTTCTACAGACAAGTATCACAGCATTCGAGGATACGACCAAAGGCTGGGAATACTACGCCCCTCCACGAGACGCTGCTTGATATCTGCAGTAATCAGCTCGTCCCCAACGCCAAACCTCGCAAGAACACTGTTTCCATCCCTCTTGAATGGTGACCCAGCCGCGGAATATGTGGAAAACGAGCAGCCTGCGGCAGGAGCCACCCCGCTCAATCGCAGCTCGAGCCAGTCGGTCGCATTCTTCCCCAGGACCTCAGAAGTGCCGACGTGTCCGGTGCCCCCGTTTTCGGTGACAAATTCGATGCTTGCAGAATTCGCGCACCAGGTGACCGCGGTCTTCAGAGCCGAGGCATAGGGGATGACCTCGTCTGATTGACCATGGTACATATACGCCTGTGCGTGTATTAGCATGCGGTATTAGAACCTGATCAAATGAGATAAGATAATCACTGGGGCTGTTGGTGTTAAGCTCGAAGCAGTTGCCATCGTGCCATTGGCAAGGATGGGCGCGATGACCGGATCATAGAGCAGCTGGGAGCCCAGGCTCGTGCTTATCGCGTTCATTGCCATCAGTATCTTCCATTTACAAGAGAACGCAAGGTGACTTACTAGGCTGTGTTCTCGATATTCACGAAGAGGAAATCTGCAAGATCTGCCGAGTCGCATTGGGTTTTGACTTTCGCGATAGCGGCCAGGCCTCTCGCTGTAGCAATTTCGTTGACCCGGGCGGTAAGCACGGGGTAAGCAGCCATTGTGCCAGCCAATCCTGCGATCGCGAAGCCTGCGTACACAGTGCCTGTAAATGATCAGGATCTGTTGAGCATTTGAATGATGTTGAATGAAATGCTAAAATCATTACCTTCAACATTTTGAAGGGTGGATGTGGTGTTCGCTGGAGTACCCCCGAACGCCCAACCTTTGATATTCAGTTCGGGGGCGTACGTCGGTTGTACCGAAGCTGCCCATCCTAGGCAATTCAAATGTTAGCGGAGAGAATATAATGAAAATATTTAGAAAATCGAACCGGTTGCGATTGCACCTCCACTATATCCGTATCCTCCGACTGTGGCGTCCTTGCTCACTTTGAGTGGTGCGTAATTGAGCGCTGCTCGCAGGGCATCAAGCACGGCATAACCAGCTTGGCGACCTGCGCCGAATGCGGATCCAAATCCCTCATAATCTGAGACAACGATAGTCCAGCCGTTGTCCAATCCATTCGTGATGTCTGATCCGAATGACGAGCCATTGCCAACGGAGAAGACATATGACGGCGCGCAAGTTGTATTGACAGAGTCTTCGGGCTCCGAATATGCGACCAGCTTGTTGCCGAGCGAGAGTAGGCCGCTGACGACGGTAGCTACTGTGGCTCCTGCAGAGCCGTTCGTATACGTGGTGCGATAGAGCAGCTGGACGGCCGAGGCACCAGGGATGCCGGATGATATTGTACGATTGCCGAGTACAGTTCCGGGTGCTGAAGACTCGAAGCCTGCAGGCGGTTGATAGAAGGGATCATCATCAGGAATGGGGACGCTGGCACTGACCGCAGCGCATGTAAGCAGGAGAGTATAAAGTAGGTTTAGCATCGTCTGAGATCAGGATGAGGATCAAGAAAATAGTCTTGTATATAGGAGATGGCAGATCATGAATGGCAGTTCTCGCTGTGCGCTCAAGACATGACATCGACAGATTCAATGATGCAACGAAGGTCCGGAGAGACGTTGACACATGAACGAGACAGTCTTGAATGGCATGTTTTGCGGTAATGGCTTCGAAAGCGATAAAGTATCCAAACAACACCCAGATTTGGCTTAATTTGTTCGACAGCGTCGTGCTCAAGAATGCCATCTTGTTGTCGGAGAAGAGCTGCAAAAAGTTCTCGCTGGCAATATCATCGACGCCCTGTCTTCTAAATAATTCCGTGATCAGCACCTCATGCCCTTATGCTTCCTTCCTCTTCCTTCTCGTGACAACTGGAGTGCCCACATTGCAATTGCCTCTCAGCCTCGTCAAGTCTACTTCTTAAATGACTTTCACATGTTCATCTGTCTTAGCTGTGTGACGGGCCTGCTAGAGAGTCGAGCCAGGGTTAGCAGAAATGAGTACTTATGAGAGATGTTACTTTGTCGAGGAGGAATCGATCGCGAGTGCAAGCCGAGTGGAAGGACAGAAAAAGATATAAGACCTATAGTAAGTTGCACTGTTTCCTACGCCTCATGTGCTACCAATTACTGCTATGTGCTAAATATTGAGCTGGAAAGTCGAGAGGGCCTGACTTCGTCTTCGTGGCCTTCAGACGATCACACATAGCTCAGCCTTCGTCCCAATATGGTCCTTCGGCGCTTACGCCCCATGCCTTGCGCACCTGCGCCGTACTATTTCCAAGACCAGGTTTCGCTTGCGGCCACATCGTGGCATACCTGAATGGCGTGCGTATCGAATGTACCGAGCATCAGCCTTTCTCTTTCCAATTTTGAAGACACGTTCTTGACCTTGAAGTATATCTTTGAAATGTTGCTATGCGCGGTAATCGAGACATCGCGTAAACGACCTCGCGGAGCAGTCAACCTCACAAATTACCCGCTAGCCGACATCATTCGTGACATCTGCTATTTTGCTGCGCGCGTCTCCTGAATACGCTCCCGCCATCCCCGGTCCCTACCGATCCACTCCCGGATCGCTTTCTTTTGATGAGTCGCTGGACGTTTGGCCCTCCGTCCGGATCCGCTATTGCTCCGCTAACCGACAATGCAGTATGCTGCAGGCGCCAATAGAGCACTCCGCATTTCTTCGGCTCTTGCAAGCCCTCTGCGTGGCTGCCTGATAATATGGTTTCCGATGACCCTCACTCAAACGGTTTTTCTTCGCTTGCACTTTCAGCGTTTGGGCCTCCTTGTGCCTGCCTTCTTGAAAGTGTCGCCTGTTAAGTTACCGATATATATTCCCTCCATGCAGCGCTATAGACGGCTACACAATAATCAATTTCTCTTTAACTCCAGCAGGACGCGAGAACCTCAATTTCATATCTCTTTTCAAAGCGCCAAACGATACGGGAACTCGCAAAATATCGATTCAAAGTGTGTTCCTTGTCGTCTTGTTGTAATCGGTCCCGCCTTTATTTCTCTTTCGTGACCCGCTTGCTTAACCCACTCACAGACTCGCTCCGCAAACCTTTCGTCAAACCGAAACAGCACATCCCTGCGTCAAGAATAGCTGTGAGACAAACATGGTCTGGGGAAGATGCATAACGTGAGTCATTTCAACGTACTTTCACGCCCCTCGTGCTTGTACAGGCCCTTCGTTATGAATATACAAATCACATTGTTAAAGGTGGTTGGTGCATATTGCTAGGTCTTTCCGGAAGGCGCTTTGTTGATTAAGAATGACCTGCAGATCTTATGTGGTCGGCAACGCCAGCTCCCTCGATGATTGGACGATATACACGCTTTGCAGCTCAAAGCGGAAATCTGGGCTTCACCCTGCACATCGGAGATCACGATCGAAGCTTGCATCTGCACTTGGAATCATTGAATGGACATCTGCAGGTCAAATCAGGTTTTTGTCTTCATCGACGACGACTGGGGTGTCTACTAGATTTAATCCGACTGCAGCTATCATTTTTGACCATGCCAGCCAGCGTCGCACTGTATATTTCCATTCCTTAATTCTGAATTGCTAGCACCTTCTTTTCAGTTCCGTCTTCCAGCCGTGGCAATAACTACCCGTGGAACATGGGAACTGAATGCTCTCAACTTGATTGGCAAGACTAGCAATCGTTGACTAATATGACAGTAAAATATAACCAAGACTACAGAGGGAATGTTTTCGAGTCATGGAGTGAGTATAAAATTTTCTTCCTCGCAGCAGTGTCATCTGAATTCTCGCCATGTATTGCCAGAGATCCGTTAAACAAAATTCCTCATCGCAAGCCTGCGGCGTGATTGCTACTGATTGAGACCAAATCTCGATCATACCGTATCTCGCACCCACCACTTCACAGATACGGACAACACTCAGCAACCAATTGCATTTATTCCCAGGTCTACAAGATGAATCCAGCAAGAACGAGACCTGCGATAGAAATCACGGCATTATTGACAGACATCGCGGCGGAAGCTCCAGAGATTTTGAAAGGGGAGGCGGGAACTGTGCTTGTAGGTGCTGCTGCAACCGCATGTGTGGACGTCGAACTGCCACCCACAGGCAGCGTACCTGTGCTGACACTGGCAGCGGTCACCGTTGCCGAAGCCACCAGCCCAGAAACCGTTACCTACAGCTGTTGATTATTCATTTATCGGTTGGCCTTAGCATCCAAGACTCACAACAGGCAGTGGCAGGTCATATCCGGCACTAATGCAGAGTGATGCGAAGTCTACATATTTGGCTTAAAATTGGCTAGCGCACTGCGTTGCAATCCACTCACCATCAAATTTAATGTCGACAAGGGCCTGCTCGGCCAAGGTAGGAATTGCCTCTAATACGCAATTGCCGCATGCTTCTACCGCGAGTACATTCGCCTGCGTGCACACACAGGCAGTGGTGCCGCATGTCTATAGGAATAGCCCATCAGATCACGCGACAAAGTGCTGAACAAAATTGCCCCACATTTATGGCATTGATGATAGGCAAGCATGTGGTGGAGCTTTGACATTGGGAGGGAAATTGACTAGGCGACAAGGCCCGTGCTCCCAAAATATTCCCACTCATAGAATGGCAGAGTGCTACAATGATCAGTATCCGAGGTCTATCAGGGCATATAAATACGAGCATGTTTCTCACTTTGCCCTGCAATTCCGAGTAGCAAGGCGACAATATAAGCGTTTCGAGGCATTCGTATATGCGGTCGAGCGCTGATAGGGCTGAATGGAGGTTGGGAGTGACGCAGCGCAGCTGTTGGTGATCGTCTGGAATTTATAACTTCGGTTCAATCAAGCACGCGGCTATTAAAGACGTTGATTTCGATTATGAGATATCGATGAGCCGCACAGGCACGGCGCGACACAAGACTCGAACATCAGATCCTGTAGATGACAGAGAATACTCCAGAACCGAAGTAATTCCGGGATATAGTTAGAGAACATGGCTCTCGACGTCTGCCTAGGACCAGTAGATGCATATGGGTTGGCTTCGGGGGAGCAAAGAGGAATAGAAAGACCAACTAGATTTGAACTTCGCGCCATAGAACTATGCGTCTACGGGTGCCAATCAGCTATACCAGCTTGCCGAGCTCCTGGCCGCGTCAGTCAACTTGTGTGTTTGCAGAGTATTGTACAGCCAAGCGCAGTCCGCGAGTTACGACCACGAGTAAAATTGATATCTACAGCATGTCCACTATTGTTGACACGCAGGGTCACGGATGCGCGGCGAGTCGGAGCATGCATCAGTCTTAGGTTAGGGTTAGGGTTAGGGTGGACTGGGGAATTCTTGAACCTCTGAGAGTGTGTTAGAAAGCGGGCTATGTGGGATGGTGGGTACCGATCCCCCCGACATTTCGTATAAATACTCATCAGGCCTGCTTAGTAAAGGTGCGTCAGTATGGCGCGATTGATAATAATAGAGGTAAAAATAGGGTGCTTAGCGAGCGGCATTCCGGCTTGCTGATGAATCTTGGTGTTGCGTGATATGGCGTGATTGCATCTGTAAGCATCCCGACGGAGTCGGGTGAATTAGGGTTAGCTTTATTCCGTTAATGATCCGAAGAAAATCCGGAGTGACGTGTTCTTATGGTACGTCACTCCGGCCCTACTAGTCGGAGCCTTGCGGGCCGGTTAGGGTTAGGGTTCGGGTTTGGTTAGGGTTAGCTGTAAATCCTTATTCAGTATTTTTACTAATTACTGTTACTGTAATTTGGGTACTCACGGTTAGGGTTAGGTTTAGGGTTAGGGTGGGTCCTATATCAACAATTACGGTTAATACCGTCTGCGTGAAGACAGACAACGGAGTACTTACAATATTATTATGTTCAACAGAAGCGGACATTTTTACTTACCTCGACGTTTCGCCAGGGTGTTGGGCTTTAACTAATCACAGCGGCCCTTGTCAGGGAAACGCGCTGCTTTCGTACCGCTTACTAGCCGAGGTTACTTTGCCTAGGCGTTCATTGTGTCCAGAAGATCTATAAAAGGGTCACGATCAGAGTCTGATTGGTCAGATGAGTCTTCACTCACGTCCATATCCGAACCGGGATCGACCGGCTCTTCGACTTCGTGGTTCTCTTGTAGAACTCTATCTTCCATGTTTAGTAATACTGTCTTTTTCCAAAGGCTGGTTAGGTCAAATAAATTACGAGTGCGTTTGCGACTTACAATCATTCGACGGTTTAGAATTCCAATTTTCCTTATATCTGGCATCAACATCTTAGATCCATCGGGCCGACTCAACTCCGCCGTAAGGTCAGAGGCCGTACCAACGAGGCCCGCCATGTTGGGGCTGAGGTAAGGGAACACGGCATTATAAGTGCCTAGTTCGGCACGAGTGATCCACTCGTGCCAGAAATTCAATATAGTATTACCTAATTCTGTTGCTGAGAAATAATTCCATGCTGTATTGAACTCGGATTTAAGGACAAGTACGTCCGTGGTCTCCGGTTTTGATTCACTTAAACGTTTTTCCCAACGTTCTTGTATATGTTTCTTAACCCAGGGGTCCAATACATTTTGCGGGTAACCTCGCTTCATATAGAGAGCTACTAAACTCTTAATACTTGTAACGTAGTCTTCTTTTCGACTACATAGCGTGGCTAACCGTGACATTTCGCCTATGAAAGTGCCACGTTTGACGTCAAACGGGTGGTGTGATATCCATGGGATTCTCTCTTGGTGGGAACGTGCCTTGCGGAACGGCATGTGTTGTAATTTTCCAAATTCGTCTCGGAATACCGTCATGTCTAAAAAAGGTTGAAACTGATCGGACACATTCCACTCAATTGTACAGTTATCGAATTGAACTATTGAAAGCGTATGTAAAGCGGATTGTTCTGAGTCCGCGTAGACAAGTGCGATGCAATCATCGATATAGCGTCCGTAGAATGGTACTAGCGGATGCTCCTGGATGCCAACTTTTCTTTCGAACCAGTAGCCAAAGAGATTGGCCAAATCTGGTGAGTCAGCAACGCCCATTGCGAGGCCTTGCTTTTGTTGGTACATTTTGTCCTGGTACTGTAATATTAACTCTTTATTCGCCACATGTAGACATCGTAGAAAAATGTTCGCTTTTTGTAAATCTTCTTGTGATAGGTCCGTGGTTTGCGCGTTGTCATGGTAGTACTCGAAGTAGAGTTCCGATGCAATGTCTAGACACTGGGTAAGCGGAATGTTCGGGTAGAATGCAACGACATCACCGGTCACAATGTAAAATTTGCGATGGGGCGTCAGTTTGAGTTTACTGAATTTTATCGCCAAGTCTTTGGATCCGTGTATAACGGTAGGCGCCGATTTGATGATCGGTTTCAGAATTTTAGAAACGTATTTTGCGGCAGGGTTTTGGACGGCACTGTGGCAAGGTATGATAGGTCTCATTTTAGTGGGTTGCTTATGTATTTTAGGAATCCCATAAAACGTGGGCACAGTATGCTTAGACTTTGGTGGGGTAATTTTACTCCGCAAGAATTTAGCGACTTGGATGCCGTTGGAAAGGTGGACCTCTGCAAGTCCGGCAATAACTTCCATTTCCGTACATTTCTTATCAATGAGTTGTTGACCCTGTAAGGGGTTAATAAAGATGTAGTTGTCCGTATCAGACAACAACTCAAGGCACTTTTCTATGATCCAGGAACGCTCTGATACGGCGATTCCCAGGTTCTTATCGGTGTTAGTGACAATATAGTTATTGTCAAGCAAGAACCGCTTGATTTGGTTTGGATGAGGTGCGAGCGTATCTAGTGCATTTTCATCTTCCTCTACAGGTATTTTACGTATCGTATTTAGGACGAAGACGTTACCCTGCTTGAGACCAAGTTCAAGGTAGGCCGGGAGTCTGGGGGGCCGCGCGCTACTGTCATGCGGTACTTCAAACTCCGGATCATAGTCGGTGTTGTCATCTCCTTTAAACGAGTAAAAGAGCCGCCATCTAAGGCGGTGCTGGAAGTCGGTCCACGCATCTTTGATTAGATTTGTATTGCGGGGATTTTTGAATAGGTAATTCATTCCGACTGACAGTTGATGTTCTATATTAAGGGGTATATTCACACCAGGCGATCGATGGATGACATTTTTAAATTGGGATGCATTTAAAACATATATAGGTACATTTAAAAGAATCCGGGAGATCGCTTCTGAATAAGGGACTGTTAGCAACCAGTCTGGGTAGTTGGCAGGAACATCGTACCGAAATACAAGTTCTTGAGACTCGGCTATTTGCGAGCCTTGCCTTTCCCCTTCCCCTTGCCCCCTTTGGAGGTCTTGGCGCCCTTCGTGGCCTTGGGAGGCTTGCGACCCGCTTTTGGCACGTAAGGTGTGACCGCTGGCGGACGCTTGGCGTCTTTGGAGGTTGAAGACGTCTTCTTCTTGTTTGCCCCTGCGTCCTTTTTCTACAAATAGGGGCGGGTTAGAATGGGGATAAGGGTACGCGTTACCGCTTACCTTAGACCCGGAAGAGATCTTCTTGAGCTGCGCTGACACTGCTTTATCAACCAATGATTGGATTGATGGGCCTGGCTTTGAGCCGTCGGCCATGTCAACGTCAGCTGCTGCTGCGAGGTTTTTCTTGGCAAGGAGTTTGCTTTTGACAGCGTACTCCCGCGCCTCCACGGTTGAGATGACCCGGAAGGCGTAAACCACCGCATCGGCCAACACTTGCTTAGCAAGCTCGATGGCGACACTGTTGTCTTCCCACCCTGAAAGTACGAGTTGCCCTTCGGCGTTGTTCTCGAACTTGGGGAGGCGGCTCTTTTTAATTAGCTCCTCCCCCCGCGCCGTGATGGCCGGTGACATCTCTTGATAGAGACGCTCAGGGGTGAGACTCATCTCCAAGAACTTTACATCGTCGGCTTTCGCCTGGATGCACTTGTCAAGCGAGTCCGCAAGGAACTTGTCGTATGCTCGACTAAGGGAGGTACGGTGTTGAACCGCCTCCTCGCTCTCGGCGAAGTCCTTCGTGAGTTGGACCTCGGGTGCTTTCGCACGCAGATGAGGGGGGTATGTCCCCGCCGTTTTATGGGCGGTCCACTTGGAATGAGTGGTGCGCGCAGCCTGCAGCTTGGTAGCCGTAGCTGCTACCCCAAGAAGGGGTGTGCGCAGGACGTGCCTATAGTCCGAAGGGACCAAGGCAATCAGCTCCTCCACGGTGGAAGCACCCTGCAAAAGGGTGTGACGCGCGATGCGGGCTGCTTCGGCGTCAGAGTTGATGGAGCCAACGATTGCGTTGGCGGCGGGGGAGAGTGCACGAGCGAAAGATGTGAAGGGCGTCGACATTGGGGAAGATAGGCGGTGGTTGTTGGGTTAGGGTGGACTGGGGAATTCTTGAACCTCTGAGAGTGTGTTAGAAAGCGGGCTATGTGGGATGGTGGGTACCGATCCCCCCGACATTTCGTATAAATACTCATCAGGCCTGCTTAGT